>JAVTVY010033561.1:0-14758 GCA_036873755.1 Hanleya hanleyi
TCTGGGATGGTATTGTGCATGAAGCTATTCATAGTTATGCTGCGGTTATCGAAGACGGCGGACAGGATAACTTACACCCGGCGTACACCGAAATGCGACCCTGCATCCGGAAAACAGCCTGGCCATCTATAAACGGCATAGTCTGCTGCCGCTTGAAATGAAAGGCGACTTCACGCACACGTCCATCATGAAGACCAAGCGTCACTTGGAAGAGGATATGGGGTTACCACCCACCGAGGCCCTGGAAAATGCAATAAGAATGCGCAAGCAACTGTTTCAGGACAAGCTGCCCTTGTATCCTGGCCTGACCGACGACGATTAGAACAAACGGTTGAGATCGAACATGGCCGAAGATTAAACTTTCTCAAAGGACGGCTTGTGATTGGACAAGTCTTCTTGAATTGTAAACATACCCAACGCGGCTCCGCCAGTGTGGGTGTGATGTACTGGGGGTGAGAGGGGGGGGGGGTGGATAATAAAATGATTGACCTGTCATCCTTGTTGTTGTTCTTCTCTCACCTGTCTACATCATGGAGTCAAGGCATTATTCTAGGGCGTTAAGGTGTTCAAATAGGGCGTTAGGGTGTTAAGATAGGGCGTTCAGGCGTTGATACGGGCGTTAAGGCGTTGAGATGGGCGTTAAGGCGTAACGATGGGCGCTGACTGGCGTCACTGCATTTCGATGAATTAGTGACAATTCCATGAAAATGAGAGCTTTTGGGCTAATTCACCAGGGCGTTGAAGCGTTAAGCTAGGCGTGGGCGAGCTTGCTTTTATGGATAGTAATCCATAAAAGCAAGCGTATTCCAAAAACGTGCAATCTCCCCGACCCAGTACGCCCACTACTGGCTCATCTCGACCCAAAAACGTCCATTTCCATGCCCCATGCAAACAACTGTTTCAGGACATGCTGCCTGAACAATATCCTGGTCTACCCGGCCAGGATTAGAACATAAGGATTAGAGCGAACATGACCGAACATTGAACTTTCTCAAAGGACGGCTTTTGATTGGATAAGAGCAGCCGAGAATACATCTAACGGGCAAGAACGAATATGACAGATGCAGCGCCAAATGGTGGCTTCTGATTGGACAAGAGCCTACTTTACATTGCAAACTGCAGTCATTTGGGTTGGTCAGTGCAGTTTGATGTGTATTTTTATCCCAACGGGATGTGACCTCTGTTGGCCAATGGTTTGCCTAGAATCTTCTGGGAGTAGAAATAAAATAAAATACCACAGAAGTATATATATCCGCCATCGCTGCATATATCCATAGGCTATCAGACTCGCAATGTGACTATGCATGGAGATTATAACCTAGAAGCAATCGCGGAATGTTTCTTCCATTGCATGGACGAGGATGCACCTCGCGATAAACATGACATTTTCATTGGCTATTGGATGTGACGTCAGCCACAGAAATAATACCAAATTTCACCTTTGTATACTACTGCCGACATAAAAAAACTGACTTCGCCTCCTTCGTGTATGGTTACGTATCTTAACTAAATGTTTCCAGGGTCCATTGCCCAAAAGCTTCGAACAGCTCTCATCGCATCTATCTTCCATAATGTTTATGGTTCTGTAGATCGTATTATAATCCTATATCTAGAATAAAAAGATTTCTTTTGTTGAATCCATGAAAAATGACCCTGTAAAGTGTGGCGGAGTGTGATTTCTTCTGCAATATCAGTATTTATCACATATTTGCCTGTGATACTGGACATTCGGCCCTCTGGCTGATATGGGGGTCTCGGGCTGATACCAGGGCCGATGTGGAAATGGGTATACAATAATCTCTATATATCCACCGTTGAAAATCATGGAAAATATCATTGACGTTTATGTTTAAAATTGGATTTTGGTCATATTTCGACCATATTCGCATTTGTACTCTTTTTAATATTTTGTATATCTAAATTATAACACCAACCACAAATATATTTCCATAAATCATCACAGCTTAAGATGGGTTGGTATTGGATTAATTTCGGTTGGAGGTACGGTATATCATATTCCAGATCTTAAAAATCGCTGCTAATATGCACATATGCACAAATCTCCCTAGTATAATCCGTGGCGTGTCCGACTCCTACTACTCATCCTCCTCCGCTTTACTCACTGCACAGCGGGTCGCATAGGTGTGGCGCGGGATAGGGTGGGACGAGAGACCTGGGGTTTTCGCTACCTGAGATTCCATGGGCCAGGCTTGCACCCTACAGTAAATGGGTCGACTGCGCATGCGCGATGAGTAGTAGTATAGAAAGGGCACGCGATATCCCCATCCCTATAGGTGTAGCGCGGGATAGGGTGGGGCGAGAGACCTGGGGTTTTCGCTACCTGAGATTCCATGGGCCAGGCTTGCACCCTACAGTAGAATGGTTTGATTGCGCATGCGCGATGAGTAGTGCGCGATGAGTAGTATAGAAAGGCACGCGATCTCCCTATCCCTATAAACTAACCCATGAGGGTGAATGAACCCATGGGGGTGAATAGGCACTCGTACATATAAGCATCTTATCTTATCTTATAATAGACAATTTCCACGTACATATCGACGCTGTTCTCTGTCGTCGTGTTGGATATAACCTCGCTTTGAAAGAAGGCTCTGTTTAGAATAGACCTAAACCCTGGTGACGTTTTATCCCGCTTTCAATCACGCGATGAATTGCCATTGTGTGAAGAGCTGTATAGCCCGACACACCAAGTCTAATCTTAAAGAACGTGGCAGTCCGGGGATTTGATGTTGACAATTAAATTGATGTTACATGAGAGAGGTGACGGGGTACGGTAGTTGAAAAGCACCTGTCATTTGTCATGGACGTGTCATGGGATAAAAGTGATAAAACTTCATCAGGTATTGGAGAAAATAATATTGGTGACATCGGAAAACATACCGAATATTTGGACAACAATTGTTTTCCAGGTTAGAAGTAATAAAAAAATCAAAAAAATCTGTAACATTTCATTTTTATTATGTCGAACCCAAAAGTTGAAAATATGCTACTCGGAAAATAATGGAATCTCCCTAGGAGGGCATAATAAACCGGAGGTCCGTTTTGTCCCTGATGACCGATCCCTATGTTAAATTCATACCAAATTCTTGCGCATGCGCAGTGATCCAGCTAACTATTAAGTCAAATTTTATTAGATATATTGCCCAATAATTACGCTCAGTAACAGCTTATGTCACTTACGTCCCCTACTCTCCTTGTTCCCAAGGAGAGTAGGGACGTAAATGACACTTGTAAGCTGTTTATGAGCGTACCCATTAATCGGCTTAAGGGTAGAAAATAATAACTGCACTCAAATACTAATATTATTCCAACTCGAAGAATAAAAATAATAAAATATAACTGTTTTGGATTGTTAAAATGACTTCAGGACGCCATATTCAACACTTTCCGACTACTTTTCCATCCATTGACAAATATATATGCACGTAAATGACACTTGTAAGCTGTTTATGAGCGTACCCATTAATCGGCTTAAGGGTAGAAAATAATAACTGCACTCAAATACTAATATTATTCCAACTCGAAGAATAAAAATAATAAAATATAACTGTTTTGGATTGTTAAAATGACTTCAGGACGCCATATTCAACACTTTCCGACTACTTTTCCATCCATTGACAAATATTGCTAGCCTATTCATCTTAACCATAAGAGTTAATCACGTTTGATGCTAAATAGCCAAATTATGAGAAGCAACTAGGCGGGTGTTTTGCTAATATTACGTTTCCTATTGGGGCAAGACGGACCACATGTGGTCCATTTTGCCCAATATGGTGGTCCGGTTTGCCCCTACAAGTGGGGGGAAATGGATCATCAATCAAAAAAAATGTTTGTCCTATAAAATAAAAAGTACCTGGATAAACAGCATTTTGTCGGTTCATTCCCCTGCTCTTATGGGGCTACAACATGGTCATTTGTCAAATTTTTCAAAACAAGCTGAATTCCTAACAAAAGTACCCAGACATATCGAAATGGAATGAAAATCAACAGAAGACACAACATAACCATTTATGCGTTTTACTGGTGGTTCAATAGTGTGCTGGGACGGACCAAAAAATTAGCATTTTAAATTCAACGGTTGGAGGGTGCAAAGTGCTCCATAGGTTAAAAATTATTCCTCCAGAATACCCCCAAATTCCCTCTTATTCACTTTCAACTAAAACAAAACTTCTGAATGGCTAATAAATTGAACTTCAATAATATTCTCCACACCCACCCCGATTCCCCATCCCCACCCCCTCCTGGAAATAGGACTGAAAAGGCTCTGTTTATCTGTTATCTCGCTAATATTTTCTAAGAAAGTATGGTGTCCCCCTGTTTTTATTACATACTTTACAAGCACTATATGTGTTTAGTATTATATAGCAAAATGGGGAAAATTTGACCTTGGAAAGTTTGATTTATTGAGCATCAAAGAAGAAAAAATTCAAATTTCCCTATGTATTCAGTGTTATGGCTTTTAAGTGGTATACATGCTGCCATATTTTTTTAACGAGTATGGTGACCCCATATTGTTTTTTCATGGATCATCTTCTCCTAACCTGATGAAAAAAATCCTGAAATTTAAAAAAACTTTCAACCTCCAGAAATGAACGTCCTCTACTCCCTTAAATACGGAGTATGTACCTTTAAAATCCACCTGTTGGCATATCATGGTCATAGGCCTACTATATAGAGCACAAGGGAGCGCTCAAAGTTAGGGGTTCCGTTTTGCTTACATACATACAATTACGTCAGCTATCACCAGATCAAAATAGTCTCGCGTGTTAAAAGATACCCGGTAGTGCAAAGTGAAATTATACAACCCAGCTGATCTACTTATGTCATGGGTCAGTACTCAGTGAAAAGACCGGTTCTCTCGATAATGTTCAACTGAGCCATTCCCTTAAAAAAGACAAATAACCTGCCGCATTTTCTCAACGCTCAGAGTGTGGGATTAATTCAGTGCCATTGGCATTGATCATTATGAGTAGCGGAAATATGGAGTTGGAGTTGCAGGGTCACAGGCCTCTGAAATTTAACGGCCTGTGTGGAGTATTCTTCAGAACAACCAATCAGATTTCCGGATACAGTTTACGCTGTTGCATCAAATGAACCCCGCGCAGTTTGAAACACAATGTCGCCTGTGCCTAGACTAATTTTGTCATCAACTTCAATGTTCCACAATGTAATAATTACTTATTTGATAATTAAATATTTGATAATTTAGTTGAGCCTGGAATGCATGAAAATAAAAGCCCATGAACATAACTAGCTTAGTCTTCAGAAATATTGAATTGTAACGGCAAAATTCTGTGCACAGCGACACCCATCAGGTTAGGGCCTCATGTGACTAACTCAAACGAGATCTCCATCTAGCGTGCTGTAAAACGAACATTCCGTCCCATTTCAGCAGACACTTTCAACCACTATGTCGCCATGTTCACCTCTGCCACCTGCACTAAGCCATCCACACGACTTAAAAAGCAGGAGTCTACCGTCCATGCCGATGTAGCCCAGTATGATAGATAGATAGATATTTATTTGCCATATAAGGCGCTCCACTTGGAGCGAGTACATGTATATAAAAATTACAAAGGACATAAAATATACATAGCATAAGAGCACAATTACATTAAGAGCACAAACACATTACGTACAAAGGACATAAAATATATATAGCACAAGAGCACAATTATATTAAGAGCACAATCACATTATGAGAAGAATTACATGTATAACACAATTATATTACATTAAAAAAAAATAAAAAAATAAACAAATAAAAAATGAAATAAAGTAAAAAATAAAATTAAAAAAATTTACATACCCCTATAAAAGCACCATGGCCCCAGACGAAACCCTATGATTCTACCATGGTTAAGCATGGCAAAACCGCGGTTTTCTGGTCGAAAACAAGGCACACCTCCATAAGAGTAAAAGCACTACTGAATGAGACAGACTTATCGTAAAAAGGTACTTCTTATATTGAAGCATTCACGCACATATCGTGCCAGTCTACGGCAAATTTGTGGATTTTCGTTTGTTAGCATCCAGTAAAACTTAGAATCTGGGTCCAAATTAGCAAATTGTGGGCAGTGTGAAGTTATTGAATGCAGAAATTCTGCACGATATTTGTTGAAGTGTGAACATCTCAACAGGAAGTGTTTTTCATCTTCCACTTCACCACTATTACACAGCATACAGATTCTGTCTTCCGGTTTAGTTTTTTGGTGACGTGTATAACGCCCCTGTTCTATCTGAAGTTTGTGAGAACTTATTCGGAGAGCAGTGAGGTGTTTTCTATCCTCTTTATCTCTTATCAGAGATAAGTACTTTTCTTGCCTGAAATGGTGTTTAAATAATTTGTAAGTTAGATAAATAAACAAATTGCTTATGGATAACAACTTCTAGTTTATTCAGGACGACGTTTCGATACAGGTACTAGTATCGTTCTCATTGACTTGAGAACGATACTAGTACCTGTATCGAAACGTCGTCCTGAATAAACTAGAAGTTGTTATCCATAAGCAATTTGTTTATTTATCTACTTCCCAACTTCTAAATGCCACTTAAGGAAACAATTTGTAAGTTCTAAGTTTACCAGTTGTATTTTCAATATTTTCTCCCCATTTCAATTTAAATTCTTTTGATAACTTTTCTTTGGCAGTTTAATGATGAATTTTAATTGGTACAAGCATGGAGGTATAAATCATAAATTGATTTATACCTCCATGGTACAAGTGAGGGTTCTGAAACACATACTCCATGTTGAGATGACACATAATAAAATACACGGATCTTCCCCAGTCTGTCATAGGCAGTTTGGTGGTTATGTACACGTGGGAAGATATTTAAGGGAAGGTATTCGAATGTTAACTGCATGGCACATGAAGTGATTAGAAATGAGTTTCCCCCTGAGGCATACAGCTGACATGTGTACTAAAAAAATTGCATTGTCTCAAACCAGGGATAATAAAGGGGACAGGTGATCAGCTTAAGTTCAAAGGTGTGAATCGCTCGGATGTTCCTTGCGGATCACGTGACCTCGAGCGAAAATTTCTCCAGATTGACGCCATTTTGTTTTTTGTTGAATATACTTCTTAAAATTCTTGAATTATTTTGAGGCTCACAGATATAGTTCGTGTCTATCATGCTTGAAACAGGGTAAATAACATATTTATATACTTATTTCTGTCAACTTTATGCTGATATTTCCAATATATCGTGAGAAATGTTCTTTCAAAGTTTGTTGATTGTCGGTGCGAATTATCCACCGGGATAACTGGACGGAAAATAGGACGATAGCAAGTTGCACAAACAATCTTTGAAAAAATGAACAAAACAGCGGTCTGGCAGCGATGCATGGACGCGACTGAAGCGGAAAACGTTGGCAGGCACGGCTGTTTCCTGTTGTAACACCCAATACTTTAGACGTTTCCTGTCAAAATGCAAACGTTTCCGGTAGTAATATTCGAGACTTTTAAACGTTTCCGGTTTTAGGGAAAACGTTTCCGGTTATGATCGTCCAATCAATTTTTTTTTATTTGTGGCGCGTATATTCAAACCTCAACATCAAAACGTGTGAATGTCCTCTGGCAAAACGTTTCCGGTATGTAGTCAAAATAACCCTTACAAATATTCGCGCATATATTATATATTCCCAACATAGCGCACACAGCGGAGCAACGGTTTTTTGAGGGCATACAATCCACATTTTCCTCCTGTGTGAGGCAACTTGAACTGTGCCAGGCAGATGATCGTCATATTGCCCGCCGTCCGCCATCATGCCCCGCGCAAATTGTCCCGGCGCCAAAGAGACTCTAATTTGTAAGGATGGTTTTGATTGGGTGAAATAAACTATACATACCGGAAACGTATTCTCTTAAACCGGAAACGTTGAAAAGTTTGCTTTAAACAGGAAACGTCTACAGTAAGAAAGGAGTAAAACAATATGATTGGACGATCACAGCCGGAAACGTTATCCTTTTAATCGGAAACGTTTAAAAGTCTGGAATATTACTACCGGAAACGTTTGATTTTTGACAGGAAACGTCTTCTGAATGTCAATTCATGACATCTGATTAGTTGTTGTAATTTTAAACGTTTAAACTTTTTAAACGTTTACAATTTCTAAACGTTTGAAAAGTTTAAACGTTTAAAAGAGGGATTTATGGCGCGAACGGCCCTTCATACGGCTGACTACGCCTTAGAGCGAAGCGCCTCGCCGGGCGAGGTTAGTGATACACTTGGCCGTTCATTCGGAACTCCCGAGCGGAAATCTACGAAGGGGACTGATTCTACGCTCGGGGGACGACAACATGAATTTCCTATGAATCTCCAGATGTGACGTGGCTCCGAAGCCCAATCACTCTCGCGGAAGCCTTAATCCCCGACCAGCAAATATTTCCCTGCGAGTCTCTGATTTACGTCAGATATTCTAAAAACTGTTTATTCTTTTCATTCGAAGCACGTTTCAATAGAAAACCATCAGCTTAAATGGTACACACGCCACGTATTGGCAAGATATAATTCCCGTGACGTCACTGACAGTTCCCTGACACCGAAACACACGTGACCACGCTCTAGTCCAATATGGCGTCAATGGCCTTCGAGGGACATCTCAAACCGGAGATCCCCGAGAAGTTGCGAATGTTGGCCGTTCTGCATTAGAGCTTCTCACCTCTGCAGGTGTTGTTTTAGCGAGCGTCAGCTAATCAACAAGTGTCTGGTTCTTATCACTGCTTATCTAGGCGCAAGGAACATGCCTTTAAAGACATTAACATGATTAAGCCGATCACCAGTCCCCTTTATTATACCGTCCCTGCTCAAACATATTGTCTTAATTCAATCATGGGAGTTTATAATTCAATAGAACCCAGGAAACTTTTAGGCTTGAGTTCATTGCCCCTTTGTCTTCTGGATGATGGCATGATAACAGTCACTGAATCTTCAGGATCTGTCTAACAAAGGCTGTAATTGACACACTGCAGTCTGTGCTGTTTGCCTGTATTACCTTGGTAGGCCTACACGTAGACACAATGGTGACGAAAAATGCTCAAAAAGAACTGTCGGTGATCCTCAGTTGAAATTAATTTGTTCTTGCAATCAAAGTAAAAATTGCATGAAGAAGTATTATTGTAACATTGTCCTACACAGGGGCCGCGGAGCCGGGGGGGGGGCTGGGGGGGCTTCAGCCCCCCCCCCCCCCACTTTTCGGAGCTGTAATGTTATAAGCCCTATCTCGGGGCGACTTCAGCCCCCCCACTTTATGGTCGAGATAGGGGTCAGCCCCCCCACTTTTGAATATGCTCCGCGGCGCCTGCTACAGAGTGGATAATTGCTATTCTTTCCCAATTATACCTTGCTAATGGTGAATTTTGAGGCAGTTTGCTACAGAAAATATTCGCTTCCTTTAATTGCTCCTCAATCGTGTGAACGTTTGCAGCCCGGTATCAAAGCGGGGATTGTGAACACAGCTTCAGACCGGACAATCGGTTCAGGCTTCACCAACGTGTAATCCATGGACATGCACACTTGAAGGTAGAGAAACCCGTAGAGATACGGTACCCATTTCATGAAGCTACCGATCCCGACGTGTTACCGGCATGCCCATACTCTCCACAAGAAGTCCTTTAAACGCGTGGATAATGTACGGCCATCAACGGTTATACACGAGACATCAAGGCAAAATGTGACGATAGTAGTACTAAAAGCGTATCTTCGCACCCATTCAGGGGCATATCACTCATTGGAACAATTCCTACTTATCTCCCCTGATTCGAACATTTCTGACCCTGAATAGCAACGTTCGAACAGGGTTGTCTTCCATTATGCCAGACTGGACACCCCTGCCAGAATTCGATTATTCATGTAGCCCGAATAAAACATCATCTCACAAACAATCTTCATTATCAAAAACTTACTCGATATAATGGTATTTGATTCCCACCCCACCTTGCTATAGATGTGCGCGACGTTTTTATTTCAATTATACACGATGTTCAATTATTTAAAATAAAAATTTTCGTTAGCTCTCAACAAGGTGAACTGGTTTTCGATAACTGTTTATGGGCTCGTTTAGTCCTACTGTTGTTTGCAAAACATGCTTAGCCAGGTTGCGTTGAATTAGGCCCAATATTGCTGCCTCATTCAGGAATAATTAAGAAAACACTTCAGGTAATCTCGTCAGTTGTAGGCCTCTCCCCGCGCAATCATATATCAGAACAGCCCTGCATGGAGAGTGCCAAAAGACGTTTTAGACTAGAGCCCAAGATGGCTGACGTATGGCAAAGCTATAATGGATGGGCCGTCGTGCGAAGGTAGGCTTCAGTTACTTCAATGTTAAAATGACATTTCCGGGAATGTCCGGGAATTTCCATGCGCATGGGTCGAAGGGGACTTCCATTCGGCTACGAGTCGGTACATAATAAGAACGGTTGATAATACCCTGATGTACCTCAGGTACTAGAGGGCGGATACAAATACGTCTAATCTGTCGTTCATTATTCAGCCATCTTATATGGTATAGGTCCAATCTGGAACCCAATCATGGACATTTGGGGTATGGAGTGTGGCACCTTATTTTTTTCTCACGCTGTAGAATACGACGGAAGGAGTCTAGAGGTCATGGGTTGACTTTCTCTGAAAAAGTTTGACTTTCTCTGAAAAAGTTGTGAATGTGCATGCATGGCCCATAGGCAGATGTGGGGTGGAAGTTTCGGAGTCTAGGTGGACCAACCGTGATTCAAATGGGTCATAGTATCCTATTGAAGGTCTTATTGGGTAGAGCCAGATTGGTGGTGATACGCGCATGCGCACTGATGAGTAGCAGAGAAAGTGCACTTACGGAGGTGCTGACTATGCCCCGGGCACGAGGTTATATGCATAGCAATACATGCAGCGAGAGAAGGGGAATCCCCACGTAACGCCCACGTAACGCTTTATCGCCTATCTTAACGCATTAATGCCTATCTTAACGCCTTAACGCATTATCTTAACGCCTTATCTTAACGCCTTAATGCCCTAGCTTAATGCCTTAACGCCCTAGCATAACGCCTCAATGCATTGTACTCTGTTCAATGACACGCACATGTTTTGACCATTGGCCCTCTTGATGAAAGTGACGTCATCATCGGAAGGGGTGTCATCACCGGAAGTGGCGACATTGTGCCCTCACCTGGTGGTGCCGCCGGTATCCCGAAGCACCCTGGGGCAGAAATGTTAAAATCAGTGGAGACAACCGAAGAATGGACCAAAAGAGTTATCTCCCTGGTCGACTGTTCACCTCTTTGGGATACGCTTGCTTTTATGGACAGTAACAGCCGCCAACAGCCGCCCCAACACCATGAAGAAATAGCTCAGAAGCTCTGATGGGTCTAGATATCCCATACAATACAAGTGACGCCCGTCGTTACGCCTCAACGTCTTATCTTACCGCCTTAAGGTGGCCCTCCACAGGTTCGTAGTAATGGCCCCATAATACGATAGACTGCCCTTGTTCTGCTACATCATAATTCTTCTTGTCTTCTTAATAGCTTATATCTATAATACCATCCTATTCAGCATTATCAACGCTGCAACCGAGTACGTACAAATCGAGTGCTGGCTTCGTCTACACGCTGATCGGGATCATGGAGTAAATTTTGTCCTGCCTCAGTTATGCCCCTTGGGTGTGCTTAAAAATCGGGACTCATTTACGGGAAGAAAATCTGACAAAAAACGGGCAGGTTGACACCCACTTTTGTTTGCCTTTTTAAGTTGAGACCGGACCAGGGAACGTGAGTAAGAAGTTTAATTGAAATCGCTCTTACAGATTTTTCTGGAAATTTAGCCGAATTTGACCATTTTTCGACATTTTTAAGGGGGTTTCTAGGATTAATGAAGCAAGCATGGAGGAGAATGTTCGAGTTTAATTTTTCTATAACATAGCAGTGTTATATCTTAAAATAATAGTTTCATCGCGCTCTTTCAGAAAATATATACATATAAGTGATTTGGGTTGAAGGTTTTACGACAACTGGTGGCCGAAAAACGGACCCATAGTCTATTCCATGCCGAATGGAAGAATCCCTGGAGTGCACCCTAAGGTGGCTCCCTGGTTACAAGAATGGCTGTTCTGCGCAGCTGTTTGCGCATAGCAATTACCTCCCTTGTAATCGTACTCTTGTGCGCGAATGGATAGAATGATATACTGTGACATGCTGCGTTTACTAAGCATCCCTTGTGACGTCATGACGTCGAATGGCAAACTCTTTGTTGGCGTGGCATTTGTCGACGTCATGAAGTTGCATTGTTGCGACTTCATGCAAAATGGCGGGAAAAAGTGTGGGAGTAGGTAGATTCGGAGCCCTATTCATGCCCTTTTTTGGATGGCGACCTACCTTATATTTGGGTTATTAAAAAACTACATACTTCAAGGAATAGATAGTAAAAAAATGAGAAAATTGACATGACTTTTGAATATCCTGAAAACAATTATGTCCCAAGTATTGGGTGTTGTACATAGTAATCACATTGTACCAATTTGACACAGGTACACGTTACACAAGCTGAAAATTAGAAAAAAGTAATACGCTATGCCCCAATTTTAATATCATTTTCTGATATAGGATGGACTTCCTGAGCTATACAAAAAATATGAGAAAAGTGACATGACTTTGCATCTAAACCAGGGAGCCACCTTAACGCTCGTCACAACGCATTAACGCCCGTTTAACGCCTTAACGCCGTATCTTAACGCCTTATATTAACACTCTAACGCCCTATCATAACACAACGTAACCTATCATAATGCCTTGACGCATTGTCAGCCGACCAAACACATGCATATATTTTGACCATTGGTCCATGCGTCATCGCACACCTGCGCACGTAGCTGGTGGTACACCCTGTACCCTATATGCCATAGTGTATACATGTAGGGTACACCAGGGTGTGGTTGTACCATCAGGTGCGATAATGCAACTTCCAGCGATGACGTCACTTCCGGTGATGACGTTCCTTTGAACAAGGGTCAGGGACCAATAGTCAAAACATTTGCATGTGATTGGACAGTTGACATTACGTTAATGCGTTACGATTGGGCGTTAAGGCGTTAAACTAGGGCGTTATGGCGTTGATATAAGGCGTTAATATAGGGCGTTAAGGCATTACACTAGGGCAATGAGGCGTTATTGTAAAACTTTCCACAAAGGTTGGAATTCGGTTATATTGATCAATGAAATGGTGTATGTCAGGAGTGAGATTCGAATCCACGCCCGCATGTGCAGACCAGTATACTCATACTCCTGGTGAAGAAAATGCTATGGATCTTGAGACTGGCGCCTCAGACCACTAGGCCATCCTGACAAACCATGCTATCATGGTAAAAATATCCCTATATAGTGGTACATATGTACAATTGTTTCACAAAATGTCGCGGTATAACAAAACGGTGAGTGTCAGGAGTACGATTTGAACCCACGTCCCACATGTGTGTGGACCAGCACTTGAGACTGGCGCCTTAGAGCACTCGGTCATCCTAACAAACGCTGGTTATCATGGTAAAAATTATACCTATATAGTGTTAAATAAGTACAATGGTCTTACAACATGATGGGGGTATGGATGCCGTGAATACCCTTACCGACCGTCTTAGTTCCAGATGCGATAGAATGTAGGGTGCACCAGGATACCGGCGGCACCACCAGGTGAGGGCATACGCCTGCGATGACGCCACTTCCGGAAATGACGTCACTTCCGGTGATGACGTCACTTTCATCAAGGGTCAGTGACCAATGGTCAAACATGTGCGTGTGACTGGACGGTTGACAATGCATTGAGGCGTTATGATAGGCATTGATGCGTTAAGCTAGGGCGTTAAGACATTAAGATAAGGCGTTAAGATAGGACGTTATGGCATTAAGATAGGGCGTTATGGCGTTAAGATAGGTGTAAAGGCGTTGTTTGGGATTCCCCTTCTCTCGCTGCATATATTACTATGCATATAATCTTGAAGTGCCTGGGGCATAGTCAGCACCTCCGAAAGTGCCCTTTCTCTACTACTCATCAGTGCGCATGCTCATATCACCAACATTCTGGTTTTACCCGATAAGAGTTTCAACAGGATATCACCCACGACCCATCTGGACCACGGATCGTCTATCTATGGTGGCCGAGAGGGGCCATCGTCACTTCGACATCGTGCCATAGGGCGTTAGAGCGATAGAGCGATGGCGATAGAGCGATAGTCATCGCTCTATCGCTCTATCGCTCCATCGCTCTGTTTTTTGACGTACGATGGCGAAGTGACGATGGTCCCTCTTGGCCATCATATCTATCTCTATCCTGAAACAGTTCCACTGCATACCAGTCCAGTCGGACTCTACTCCACGACACCTTCAACATGACACCTACACGACCCATTCGGATCACGGATGATTCATCTCTACCCCAAAACGCAACATTAAATGGCGGTTTTTGATTAGAGCTACTTGAATTGTAAACATACCCAACGCGGCTTCCCCAGTGTGGGTATGATGTAACATTGGGGAGAATAAACTTTACGAAAACTTGTGAACGTGTTGTTGATCTTTCTTTCTTTCTTTCATCTGGCTGCAGAATGGCGTTAATTCGTTTGAGACGGGCGATAAGGCAATAAGATTGGGCGTTAACATGGTTAAGGCCTCAAGATAAGCATTAAGGCGTTGCGTGGGGATTTCCATTCTCTCGCTGCATCTATTGCTATGCATATAACTTTGAAGAGCTTTGAAGTGCCTGG
>JAVTVY010033562.1:0-14921 GCA_036873755.1 Hanleya hanleyi
TACCCATTACTACTTTCCAAACCTCCTAAACTTGTCTCAACAATTCCAGATAAACATCTCTTTCCACATACACATATCCACTTTCCAAGTTATATTCAAGGAGATATTGGAAACGTATATGCGGTACGCTCTCAAACAGGCTACTTGGCGTAGGACCTACTAGCTACTCCGCCTGTTAGTACGATAAACACAGCTGCCGACTAGGGACTGGTGGAGGGTGATGTCACACCTCTATCCAGCTTATCTCCGACTTGGTTCTGAACAGGTTCATGCATAGAATACGGCATCCGATATGGTCGTTGTGATACAGCGACGTCCCGATGTGAGATGAGATGGTTACATACTGGTCGACACATCCACTAGTTTGTCTCTGAGAGAAACATCAACAAGCTGCAACAGGGCATGAAACCAGAGATTCACTGGAGCCACCGCAGTATCTTTCTCGAATGTCCAGTCATCCTTATTGGTATCGGCGTTGATGAGGGTGAACTCGATGGGACCATAGCTGTGTTCAGCTGTGATGTTGGAGAGGGATATATGTTCCACCCACTGACCGTCCTCAGCACTGCTCTGGCTCCCGGTATTGTCTACACATAAAATTCGCTGTTAGAATACGGACAATCCTCGGCATGGATTTTAAACCATGTTATTCAAAGACATCTGTCGTCTTGGAAGTGCGTTTTCGCATTGGATAGCAGGACTTTTATGTCCTTGTTGCATGATGTGCTGGGCTTCGACGACCAAGATTTGTTCTGATTCTTTGGCTCGGTATTTGGTGGTTGGTTGGATTGGAACATGATCTGAATGATCAGTGTCCAGAATAATAGGAACTGTGGACACTCTCGTGTTCTGGCACATGTAGGCACCGTCGTGATATGACTGAAACAATGTTGAAAACGACAGCAATCCTACTCACTCACTCACTCACTGATCTGAATGCAACCCCTTGGCTTGCAGACCATTTCGAACGGATCGTTTTCCGAGTACTTTGAAGATACGTGTCTCAGTCAGCAGGAAGGTTTTTGACGATGCTCCCCAGTACATTTTCGAATCCATGCCCCAGATGAATGAGCGCTACTAAACATGCCCAGGTCACCTTCAGCTTACGTTATATTCCGGTGTAATAATCAACGTAGCTGGACGTATTGCATAATTTGAAAAGGGATCTCATGCGAAGTGGCGTGCTTGGGCCTCACGGAAAAGAAGTTTAGGCACCACTTGTCCCCGCTCGAATGCAGTCGGTCAAACGGTACCCTTCACTATGCTGTTGACGAAAGAGAGAATGTCGCTATTTCGGGTCGTTGGAGATTTTTGTAACTTAATCTCCGTATTTGCCTATCACTGGACAGACGCATTGTAAGAGTAAGATGCTCTCTCTGACAACGTGTACATCGACCACGTCTGAATTAATTTAATCCACACCAGCCCTCTCATATCCATTGTGCCGTGGGTGCACTAGGCCGTGAATTCCACATAGGTAGGGCAAGTATACATCACCTCATGTAGTCCAAACAACCGCCGGTCCGTGGGAGGCCGTATCTTACGTGATCACTTTTTGTCCCCCGCTACTTAGTAGGGGGGGGACTTAGAAACACCGGTGTCCGTGATTCCGTAATTCCGTGATTCCGTAATTCCGTAAGATTTTCTTGTCCGGACAATAACTCGTGAACGATTTAACCGATCAACTTCAAACTTGGGGTGTGCCTTGACATTGGCGAGAGGACGGTTGGGATTGTTTTTCAGCAATGTGCGTAATCCAATATGGCCGCCGTCAGCCATTTTGGATTATAAGCAGTACGATCTTAGATTTTCTTGTCCGGACAAGAACCTGTGAACGATTTAACCGATCAACTTCAAACTTGGTGTGTGCCTTGACATTGGTGAGAGGACGGTTGGGATTGTTTTTCAGCAATGTGCGTAATCAGATATGGCCGCCGTCAGCCATTTTGGATTATAAGCAGTTCGATCTTAGATTTTCTTGTCCGGACAATAACTCGTGAACGATTTAACCGATCAACTTCAAACTTGGGGTGTGCCTTGACATTGGTGAGAGGATGGTTGGGATTGTTTTTCAGCAATGTGTGTAATCAAATATGGCCGCCGTCAGCCATTTTGGATTATAAGCAGTTCGATCTTAGATTTTCTTGTCCGGACAATAACTCGTGAACGATTTAACCGACCAACTTCAAACTTGGGGTATGCCTTGACATTGGTGAGAGGACGGTTGGGATTTTTTTCCAGCAATGTGCGTAATCAAATATGGCCGCCGTCAGCCATTTTGGATTATAAGCAGTTCGATCTTAGATTTTCTTGTCCGGACAATAACTCGTGAACGATTTAACCGATCAACTTCAAACTTGGGGTATGCCTTGACATTGGTGAGAGGACGGTTGGGATTGTTTTTCAGCAATGTGCATAATCTAATATGGCCGCCATCAGCCATATTGGATTATAAGCAATTAGATCTTAGATTTTCTTGTCCGGACAATAACTCATGAACGATTTAACCGATCAACTTCAAACTTTGTGTGTGCCTTGACATTGGTGAGAGGACGGGTGTGATTGTTTTTTAGCAATGTGCGTAATCTAATATGGCCGCCGTCAGCCATATTGGATTATAAGCAGTTGGATCTTGTCCGGACAACAACTCGAGAACGATTCAACCGATCTACTTCATATGTGGGGAGTACCTTAACATTGTTGAAAGGAGGATTAGGATTGTTTTTCAAGGACGTGCTTGATCCAATATGGCCACCATCAGCCATACTGGATTTCATTGGATTTTAAGCAGTTTGATCTTGTCCGGACAATAACTGGAGTACGATTCAACTGATCTACTTCAAACTTGGGGAGTGCCTTGACATCGGTGAGAGGACGGGTTGGATTTTTTTTCAGCGATGTGCATAATCCAATATGGCCACCGTCAGCCATATTGGATTATAAGTAGTTGGATCTTAGATTTTCTTGTCCGGACAATAACTCGTGAACGATTTAATCGATCAACTTCAAATTTGGGGTGTGCCTTGACATTGGTGAGAGGACAGTTGGGATTGTTTTTCAGCAATGTGCGTAATCTAATATGGCCGCCGTCAGCCATATTGGATTGTAAGCAGTTTGATCTTGTCTGGACAATAGCTGGAGTATGATTCAACTGATCTACTTCAAACTTGGGGAGTCCCTTGACCTTAGTGAGAGGACAGTCATGTATTATGTTTTATGGATGTGCATAATCCAATATGGGTGCCATCTGCTGTATTAGATTTATGTTAAGCTCATCAGCGATATCTCCATTTTCAAATCATACTGTTATCAATGATATGAGATATCATCGACCCCAAAAAATCGACCATAGAGGTCCATGGCCCCCGCAGCAGCAGCGCCAGTTATGGTGGATGTAATCCACCATAACTGGTGCTGCTAGCGGGGGACATGGACCTCTATGGTCGATTTTGGTTCTAGAAATGCTTTAGAAATATGCAGTCAGTATATTTGCTATTGGGGCCATAAGAGTTCTTGTCAGTACGCCGGTATCTTTTTCCACTACCCTGATGGGTCTGGTCCATCTCCTGACGTAAGGCTGCATTATCGTGCCACTAACAACCGTGGAACACTTCTTGGAGGGCGGTGGCGTTCAATACGATGCTTTTAGGACCGGGATTTTCGCCTGTCGGATGTGGATCACAAATGTGTCGGTGAAAAATGATACAAAGGATCTCCAACGATTCAACGTTTCAAGTAGTCCAACATGTCCGCATTTTTCTGGATGAACAATGCAAACAGGTAAGGCAATGTCAACCTGGGAATGCTGACATCGTT
This sequence comes from Hanleya hanleyi, assembly GCA_036873755.1. Lineage (NCBI taxonomy): Eukaryota > Metazoa > Mollusca > Polyplacophora > Lepidopleurida > Hanleyidae > Hanleya > Hanleya hanleyi. Next base: position 3,817 of record JAVTVY010033562.1, read on the forward strand.
CTTGAAGTGCAAACTGATTAAAACTCAGACTTAATAACCGCTCCTCTATCGGACATGTCGCTAATCAAGATCTGGGACAGTCTGTATCTTAAATCTATCTTGCATGTCAAACTGGCGAGCAATCACCGTCCATCTTCAACGGGCGAATAGGTGCCTATCCGATTATTTCTGTAGTGAACGAGGTGCAGAACAATCCAACCGAGGCGGCTGACGAAGTTCTTGCTCTTCATGAGCAATCACCGAAGATTATTATTTGCTCAGATAGGCACCTATTCGCCCGTTGAAGTGGGACTGTGATTGGTCGCCAGTTTGACATGCGCGACAGATTTAAGATAACAGACTGTCCCAGATCTTAATTAGCGACAGAGGAGTGGTTATTAAATCTGAGTTTTAATCAAATTGTTACCCCGTAGAAGTCGATCACTTTACCTCTGGAGCTCGGCATAGACGGGATCAGATAACACTCGATGTAAAACATCCCATGGGCTGGAAGTTCGGTATCTTCCAGTCGCTGGCTGCCAGGAAAGGGACGATCTTCAATGTATTTGTAATGTACGAAGAAATCTTGTAGAGTACATTTGTCCACGGACCTTCAGTTGCTGGAGCTCGGCTTAGAGGTCGTTGGATAACTCTTCCTCATTTAGGTCGTTGTAAATGGGGTGGGAGTACGACCACTTCCAGACGGTCGAGGTGGGTCATGTACGTGTTGGGACAGCGATCTTTGGTCTGAGCCCAGTCGTGATACATCATTCTTTAGATGACGACTTCACAACGAATATTATGGATTAAGAATACTGATCAGCGATACGGATTTGATATTTTTGGAACATCATGATGTCTTGCCGGCATCATTGAAAACTGTTGACCGCTTCTCTCTTGCAGGAAACAAGCCTATGTTTATGTATACTATGATTGTCTTTTTGAATTTGATGCTATAATACTGTTATATGGAATAGGTCTTTGGATTATGGACGCGGATATTCTCTAATGGACGACGGCTGAATTATGAATGACGGACTAGACGCGTGTAATTCATCCATTGGCCATAGTTCAATTGGGTGCTGAGTAAATTCCGGATGTGTAGAAAGTGGATGGGGGATGTGGAAAGGGCAACGTGGTTAAAAATCGTCTGGGTGACGTCTATGATGTTACCAGCTATGGCTAGGTATGAATACAAGAATTATTTGATCAAATTGAGGTTGTACCGCCCGGAACTGAACTCGGGGACGAGTAACTGGTTCAAATGGTTCAGAAAACGCAATTTCAGGGCTTGAGATTAGGGTGGCTTAGTGCATAGTGCAACCAATCTTAATAAATTAATATCCTATCAACGCTTCTCAATTGTATATGTCGCTATGTAAGATCTTACTGATTTCAATTGAATTTGGTGTTTAGAGCGCCCAGGCAATGAATATTTAATAGTCTTGTGATATCACGGAAGCATTTTAACTACTTTACTTGCAGTCGAGTAGGGGGGATAAGTCATCGTATCCGCTTTAACCCAAGGTTATGCCAAGTACCAGTCCATATTTCTACCCCGCAGTATGATGGCAAATGCTACGGGCCGTGTGATCATGTAATTCAATGTGTACACATGAACATTCAAAATAAAAACATGGCGGAGATACAAATCATCACAAGAATTATATTAGGTTCTTGGGGTGCATGTTTATACGTGTGGATGATGACCTGTGGGTCATGTGACTTCGTGTCAGAACGAGGGGATCTTTTTCCATCATGGTTGTCATTGTACATTTTATGTGATTGTAGTTACGAGGTGGAGAATGAAGCGCTTGGTCGGTGTCGGGCCTCCTAGAATTACATTCTACTAATATTTTCCCCGTTTGGGCCGTTTCTTTAATCCAACCTTCCTATAAGCCGGTGCTAGAGTCATGCGGTCTTGTCATTCATGAACATCAACGAAATCGTGACTGAGATACACATCATCACAGTAATCGTGACTGAGATACACATCATCACAGTAATCGTGACTGAGATACACATCATCACGGGAATCGTGACTGAGATACACATCATCACGGGAATCGTGACTGAGATACACATCATCACGGGAATCGTGACTGAGATACACATCATCACAGGAATCAGTTTCTGCTCTTGGGTGCATTTAAATATGATACAATCAGAATATCGGTCTGTTGGGTCATGTGACTTTTTGTCAGTACGTCGGCAGTTGTTTCGACCACCATTGCGTTTAATACGTATTTGATGATAAGAACATTATGATTCTTGTGGATATATACTGCCGACAACGAATCAGTAATAATGTGCCGAGACTTCGGGGGATCCATTCTTGGTGTTATAGGGGGTTCCTTGTAGAACCATGTCGCTTCAAGAACCCATTTCCTGAGAGTGTGAATGATAAAATATTGAGTTGAAGCGCGTTTTTATGACAGCACCAGGGAATGTCCCACTGCTTCGCACATTTAAAATATTTCTTTTTCGATTTTTTTCTACTTTTCCGGGGTATAATCGGCCGTTGACTTCCGCTAGGAACGCAGTTGCTCGGAATGGCGATCTTTGATTATATTTATGTCTACTACGCCATCAATTCTCTGGCTTGGTAATCGACCGTCTCCACGTTACCGTATGTACTTAGGTCTTCACCCGGCAAAGTACAGATTTGATAAATCCAGAAAATGTAATGCTTTTGATTACACTTTCAGAATACATACTTCCTGATCTTAAAAACAATGCAAATATGAGTCACTTCCGTAACAAGTAAAAGGGTATTGGAATGGGAATCTGAAACACATATAGTGAAATATATCGCTTTCAAAACAGCTATTAGTGAATGGCTGAGGCAACCCACGTGATACCAAATTAGACGGGGATTTCCAAAATTTGGCGGAAGTAGTTGTAAATGGACATACTCCCAAGAGCCAACAGTAGATAATCTGAAAGTTGACCCAATGAGAGTGGGCAAAAACATGGAGACGAGGCGGAGCTGCCAATCACATGCCAGTTATTCTCGTAAGAGGAGCAACGACATAGGTGAAGCACTCAATATTTCCATTTTGAAATGCTACGTCAGAGCAAGTTTCGTCCCACAGTTCTTGAGAGATCATGGTACATGTATACATCCGGGTCTGCGCTGAATGATACTTATCATTATGTTCCTACCAGTTATCGCACTGATTAATTGAAAAGGACCATGTATGTTTAGATGGGTGAAGGGCCCCAGAACAGGCTCGGTAGAACTGACAAAAATGTTCAGTTGGCAGGAAGAACAATATTATATTGTAATAGTCAAGAACGTTTCAAGTCTCATCATTCTCGAATAACAGGGCCGTGAAGTAGTGTATTCGTGCAAAATCGCCAATTTTGAGGCGAAAACACCTCTTATTTGTTTCTATTAGCATGAAGATAAACGTTAACCAGAACCATCTTGATACAGCATACTCGCCGTTCCAATATGTAGTCGTAGACCAAATCTCGTTCTGGTTATCGTTTATCTTCATGTGTTTACAGAGAACAATAGTAAATGTTTTCACCTTAGATTCAACTATTTTGCACAGATGCACTACTTTAGGACCCTGTTATTCGAGAATGATGATACTCAGTGTCTTGAAACTTTTCTATATAATATTGTATTTCATGCCAATTGAACAATTTCTTGTATTGGAAGTATTTTATTTTTGTACTTCTGCATTGCATCTGACCTGCGGCCATTTACCCATCCGAAGATACAAGGTCCTTTCAACATAGAGAAAACAATGGAATGGAATGATCAAGTGAAAAACTTTATTGTGAATTCGAGAGAATTTATAATTGTCTAGCTGAGATTAGACACTGCCGAACATTTCTGGTTGCATCTCCCCTTTATGGCAATATTTATATACATTAAGAAAGATGCGGTACAGTCCCTAGCATTGTCCGCTTTCCGATGGAATCGTTCCCGGTTTATGGTTTAGGTTTTTCACTCCAACTACTGCGCCTTTGTGACTCCGACACAAGTCTCATTGAGCGGAAGCATACGAAGACGGCAACTGCAATCGTAATGAGAAGAAGGGCTCCAAGGACGACGAAGGCGGCGATGATTCCCACATTGCTGAGGCAGCTGACCACTTCCTGTGTTTCCTCTTCGTCGTCTTTAGGCACTAATAAAGATAACGAGAGAACATCACATTTAGACAGTCCAACGTTTACTGTCCAAAAGCTGACCAAATGTTCAGCCGAAGAAGTTAAATACTGATGTTTCTGATACTGATGTTCTGAGATGTTCATAATTGTGAAACTAATAAGCTAATTGAAATTACGATTGAAGAGAAATGTACATCGGTTAAAATCCAGTATATTTATGCCACAGAGTCGAAACTATTATTGCAGGATCATACATTTTGGAATTCTGACTGGCCACCAAAAAATATGATTTCTCTCTGTTAGATTATTCAGGGTACGATCCCAGCAGTGACTACCAAATATGGAGCTATGAGTTGATTATTGGTGATTTGTTTATTTCATAAACCGTGGACCAGAGAACTATGTGTACCGGTGTGGAGGCTAAGAATGACTGGTGGCTACGAGTGTCCGGCTCCTATCTTTTAACCCAGCTAGGACATTTTTTCTCAATATTGGAGATAACTGTCCGTCCTTGGTTGCAATAGAAAATGGAAAATACATCTTCATTTTATCCAGCCAATTTCTACGTTCCCACTTCGAACCTGCCGTGATTTATCAGTGTTCAAAATCCAAGGTGTTTATTTCACCTACGAACGAGAGACGAACCAATCAGAAGGTACACGTCGATTGTGAGTAGAGTGACATCATCCTCTATTAGCGGCGTCCTTCCTCGTAATTTGGTGTTTGTATTAGCCCACTATATAGGTCAGCCAATCAATAACGCTCTTGTGCAACCCATTTCGGATTTCAAATGTTTTCGAGGTCACCGACGTCTCGTGTCTGTTTATAAGTTCTTTGAACATTGAAGAAGGAGGCCAGATATATCAAGGGAAGTTCGAAGTGGGAACGTAGAAATTCGCTTGATAAAATGAAGATGGGGACAATAATGCCTGCCATCACACCGGCATCGATTAAATTATCTCCCCAATTTGTCATTGCATTTTACCCCAAAACATCGTGCCAGGTTTCAATGGATATTTAATAGCATTATGACATCATGGTCGCATCTGGAGGGGAGATAGGTTCACGGTGTCCATTTACCCCAATGTTTACACTAAAGATCAGTCCATATATCTATCCCGTGTTACGACGCTATTCAAAATGCTATAGCATTGTTCTTATACACGCGGCGACATTAGCCATATCAGTTGACCTGGAAACACTCGCCGCGCGCCACTCGCCGGACGAACAACGGCGCGGCGACTTACGAGTGTAGAGAAACTCGCCACGCGCCGTGGACCTCCGGCGCGCGGCGACTGGCAACATCCTCCTATCTCTTAACCTTCTTAAACTCACCAGTCGACACGCGCCGTAAAACGCGGTGAGATTGACCCCATTTCTTAACCTAGAAAAAGTCGCCAGTAGCCGCGCGGCGAGTTTTTCCAGGTTAACTGATAATGCCAAACTCGCCGCGTTTTACGGCGACTGGCGAGTTTTTGCAGGTTAAGAGATAGGAGCGTGGCGAGTTTCTAAAAGTCGCGAGCTTGGCCCAAATAGGACACCATGGATAATATACTCCACACGTTCATTACATACCTGGTGCAATATAGCTCTGTTTGATAGGATACGGACTGAGAGTAATCGTTGCGGAAAACAACATTTCTTCGTCGGGTTCATCTCCGGCTTCACGCCTCCTACGACCTGCTGGTCCGCCGTTTGAACACAGCTGAGAAAACAATATATCTCGTGAATACAAATGAGCATGATTCTATCTATAAAGCACACAATATTAATATGGGGTTATGTATAGAGACACCCATATTACGACATCCTACCTGCTAAAATCACTACCCATCCCAATACTATTATGTCAAAGACATGCATGTCGACTTGCCATACATTACGGCTAAAATTGATCACATCCTGCGTTGGTGTCCTAACATTTACCTGGACATAACGTGATTATTGAAATCTTCAGATTGTGCGGCTCGCTCTTGAAATCTTCAGATTGTGCGGCTCGCAAGATCTTTACTATTTATGAATGATGCATGTAAGAATCCGTGTAACGCTCAAAAACTCAACTCAACCAAACCCCATTAATGTAAAAGCCTTTGTATTTTCGCATGTCAGGATGACACTCGTCAACTCCACTCAAAACAGGATAACAAAAGTCACTGACGTGTCACCAGGAAATTCCCACCAAAATCCTGAAAAAAACGAGTAGAAACCGGTTGTACTAAAAATAGCCCCGAGTTATTAGTGGATCTTTGTCAGGTAGGATGCGAATAGTTCCAGCTCCGACTAAACGCGGCGATAACAATCCAGCTCTTTTGCACAAAGAGGATATAAGAAAAAAACAGACTAGTGTGCAACCATGCACGACCATGGACAAAGTCAGAGAATTCCCCATAACCTAACGCTAGTGGACTCCCGCCTTGCTCAGTCAACTCCGTTCCTTTCAATGCATAGTATTTTCACCTGGCTAAACAAGTGCATAGATGGTATTTAACATTGGACAGATGTGACAACATTGTGTCCATGCTCACAAGCGACCTCGTCACCTCCATATACTTCCCCATTATCCATCCACACAATTTTCCCGCAAGCCCAAACGTAATGTAGGTCTTTAAATACTACTTAGAACTTACAACTGTAGTCAAAATTCTATAATCTAAATGTCTATCTACATTTAGATTGGTGTGCGAAATCGTGAACATTCATTTTTCTTAAAAAAAATTGTGAAAATTAAAAAATGAAATCTACGAACAAGTTTTTGTTTTCAATTGCGTTATTAAATGTCACACTCATTATAAATCTTGCTGCGCACCAAACTATCTCGATAATTGTGTGCCCTATGAATGTTTAAACAATCTTACGTCGTCACAAGGCACATTGGCATCATACAGACAGTAATGAACAATACAGGAATAAACCACGGTGGTGAAGCCGGTAAACTGAAACTGCTGGAAAACACCAGTTCTGGCTTTAAGGGGCAACCCGGCTGCAGGAGCGAATCCAGAAGCGACAACTCCAATCGGCGATGGACACCTGTGAAGATATCGTTAATCATCATTCATTTATTTATACTTTACAGAAGTCATTAGCATATCATGCCTTATAAGTTAATTCACGTATTCATATCTTACTACACTCATTTGCGTACTCGTACCTTACTACACTCATTTGCTCACTCGTACCTTACCACACTCATTTGCGTACTCGTACTTTACATAAGTCATTAGGATATCATATTTTATCTGTCAATTCAGGTATTCATTCCTTACATAAGTCATTTACATATTTACGCAACTCATTCGCGCATCATACTTTACATAAGTCATCCACGTAATCATACTTCACATAAGTCATTTATGTATTCATAATTCACATAAGTAATTTCATACTTCACATAAAGTCATTTATGTGTTCATACTTCGGATAAGTCATTCGCGTATTCATAATTCACATAAGTCGTTCACGTATTCATAGTTTATTCATATTTTACGGAAGACTGATGTAATCATACTACACAGAACTGAGAAGTCATCGACGTTCCGATATTCGTACGGTACTTCAGACAAACCATTTAGCTATTCATATTCGACTTAAGGCATATGCATATTCAGACATATACTTACACTATATTTACAGTATACGTACACAGTATTAATACTTCAAACAAATCATTTGAGCGTTCATACTGCACAGCATATGTATCACTATTTATACTTCCAGAAGTCAGTTACATATTCATACTTCACATATGTCATTAAAGTAGTCATACTTCACATAAGTCATTTATCTATGCGTATTTCACACAAGTCATTCCCGTAATCATTATTCACATAAGTCATTTATGTATTCATACTTCACTTAAGTCATTCACGTATGCATACCTCACATAAGTCAGTCATGTATTAATGCTTCACATCAATCATTTATGTATTCATACCCCACATAAATCATTCGCGTATATTCATACTTCACATAAGTCATTCAGGTATTAAATACTTCACATAAGTCAGTCATTTAGTCATACTTCACATAAGTCAGTCATGTATTCATATTCACATAAGTCATTCACGTATTCGTATCTCACATAAGTCCATCATGTATTCATACTTCACACAAGTCATTTATCTATCCATATTTCACATAAGTCTTTTACGTAATCATAGTTCGCATAAGCCATTTATGTATTCACAATTCACATAAGTAATTTCATACTTCACACAAGTCATTCAAGTAATCATTCTTCACATAAGTCTTTATCTATTCATACTTCACAGAAGTCATTCACGTATTCATACTACACAGAAGTCATTCACGTATTCATACTACACAGAAGTCATTCACGTATTCATACTACACAGAAGTCATTCACGTATTCATACTACACAGAAGTCATTCACGTATTCTTACAACACAGAAGTCATTCACGTATTCATACTACACAGAAGTCATTCACGTATTCATACTTCACAGAAGTCATTCACGTATTCATACTTCACAGAAATCATTCACGTATTCATACTACACAGAAGTAATTCACGTATTCATACTACACAGTCATTCACGTATTCATACTACACAGAAGTCATTCACGTATTCATCCTACACAGAAGTCATTCACGTATTCTTACTACACAGAAGTCATTCACGTATTCATACTACACAGAAGTCATTCACGTATTCATACTACACAGAAGTCATTCACGTATTCATACTACACATTAGTCATTCACGTATTCTTACTACACAGAAGTCATTTACGTATTCATACTTCACAGAAGTCATTCACGTATTCTTACTACACAGAAGTCACTTACGTATTCATACTACACAGAAGTCATTCACGTATTCATACTTCACAGAAGTCATTCACGTATTCATACTTCACAGAAGTCATTCACGTATTCATACTTCACAGAAGTCATTCACGTATTCATACTACACAGAAGTCATTCACGTATTCATACTACACAGAAGTCATTCACGTATTCATACTACACAGAAGTCATTCACGTATTCGTACTACACATTAGTCATTTACGTCTTCATACTACACAGAAGTCATTCACGTATTCATACTACACAGAAGTCATTCACGTATTCATACTTCACAGAAGTCATTCACGTATTCATACTTCACAGAAGTCATTCACGTATTCATACTACACAGAAGTCATTCACGTATTCATACTACACAGAAGTCATTCACGTATTCATACTACACAGAAGTCATTCACGTATTCATACTTCACAGAAGTCATTCACGTATTCATACTACACAGAAGTCATTCACGTATTCATACTACACATTAGTCATTTACGTATTCATACTTCACAGAAGTCATTCACGTATTCATACTACACAGAAGTCATTCACGTATTCATACTACACAGAAGTCATTGACGTATTCATACTACACAGAAGTCATTCACGTATTCATACTACACAGCAGTCATTCACGTATTCATACTACACAGAAGTCATTTACGTATTCATACTTCACAGAAGTCATTCACGTATTCATACTACACATTAGTCATTTACGTATTCATACTACACAGAAGTCATTCACGTATTCATACTACACAGAAGTCATTTACGTTTTCATACTACACATTAGTCATTTACGTATTCATACTACACAGAAGTCATTCACGTATTCATACTACACATTAGTCATTCACGTATTCATACTACACAGAAGTCATTTACGTATTCATACTTCACAGAAGTCATTCACGTATTCATACTACACAGAAGTCATTCACGTATTCATACTACACGGAAGTCATTCACGTATTCATATTACACAGAAGTCATTTACGTATTCATACTACACAGAAGTCATTCACGTATTCATTCTACACATTAGTCATTTACGTATTCATACTACACAGAAGTCATTCACGTATTCATACTACACAGAAGTCATACACGTATTCATATTACAGATTAGTCATTTACGTATTCATACTACACAGAAGTCATTCACGTATTCATACTACACATTAGTCATTTACGTATTCATACTACACAGAAGTCATTCACGTATTCATACTACACAGAAGTCATTCACGTATTCATACTACACATTAGTCATTTACGTATTCATACTACACATTAGTCATTTACGTATTCATACTACACAGAAGTCATGCACGTATTCATACTACACAGAAGTCATTTACGTATTCATACTACACAGAAGTCATTTACGTATTCATACTACACATTAGTCATTTACGTATTCATACTACACATTAGTCATTTACGTATTCATACTACACAGAAGTCATTCACGTATTCATACTACACAGAAGTCATTCACGTATTCATACTACACAGAAGTCATTCACGTATTCATACTACACAGAAGTCATTTACGTATTCATACTACACAGAAGTCATTCACGTATTCATACTACACAGAAGTCATTCACGTATTCATACTACACAGAAGTCATTCACGTATTCATACTACACATTAGTCATTTACGTATTCATACTACACAGAAGTCATTTACGTATTCATACTACACAGAAGTCATTCACGTATTCATACTACACAGAAGTCATTCACGTATTCATACTACACAGAAGTCATTCACGTATTCATACTACACAGAAGTCATTTACGTATTCATACTACACATTAGTCATTTACGTATTCATACTACAAATTAGTCATTTACGTTTTCATACTACACAGAAGTCATTCACGTATTCATACTTCACAGAAGTCATTCACGTATTCATACTACACATTAAGTGATTTACGTATTCATACTGCACAGAAGTCATTTACGTATTCATACTACACAGAAGTCATTCACGTATTCATACTACACAGAAGTCATTCACGTATTCATACTACACAGAAGTCATTTGCGTATTCATACTACACAGAAGTCATTCACGTATTCATACTACACATTAGTCATTTACGTATTCATACTACACAGAAGTCATTCACGTATTCATACTACACAGAAGTCATACACGTATTCAT
>JAVTVY010033563.1:0-15418 GCA_036873755.1 Hanleya hanleyi
ATAAGATGACGCGTGAATTATGCTATTTCTATTCCAGTGCCATCAACCCAGTGTACGACCATCCTTTCACAATCACCAATCGGGCGTCGCTAGAGACGATGCTGGCCCAACTGGACACTGTGGACCCCTTGGAATGGGCCTATGAACAGCGTCCCAACACCGAGTGGATAGTGGAGAGGGTCACCAATGTTACGTTCTTCGTGGTTAAACTGACCCACCACCCCCATCGGATGAAAGTATTCACCCATACACTGATAGATACTCAGAATGCGCAAACAACTATCTGAGGATATGTTTCCTCAACGGTATCCTGGCCTGTCCGATGACGATTAGAACAAACGGTTCAGGACAGTGGAGAGGGTCACCAATGTTACGTTTTTCGTGACCAAGCTGACCGACCAACCCATCGATTGAACGCGTCACCCGTGCACTGATGAATACCATAACATGCCGTGCATACTCTATATGTCTACATGCTGATCGTTGACTTGAGCTCAGTAAACACTTGTACCTAATATGACGGTGCGTTAAATAATAAAACATGGTGTTTGATATTTCAATTTGTTTTGCTGTGAACATACTAAACATGCCCAGGGCGGCTCCCCCAGCCTGGGTATGATGTAACATTGGGGATAATAAACTGTATGAACATTGCTGAACTTGTTGTTATTCATGTGGTATAATACAGCACAGATTCGGAATAACTATCTGAGGATATGTTTCCTCAACGGTATCCTGGCCTGCCCGATGACGATTAGAACAAACGGTTCAGAGCGAATATGGCCGAAGATGGAACTTTCTGAAATGGCGACTTCTGATTGGACAAGAGTAGCCGAGAATACATCTAACGGACAGGAACGAATATGACAGATACAAATGGTGGCCTCTGATTGGACAAGAATCTTCTTGAATTGTAAATATACCCAACGCGGCTCCCCCAGCGTGGGTATGATGTAACATTGGAGAGAATAAACTATATGAAAAAACTTCTTGTTGTTGTTGTTCTCTCATGTGTCATCCATGTTATTGTTGTTGCTGTTGTTGTTCTCTCTCCGGTCTATATCATGGCGTTATGTTAGAGTGTTAAGGTGTAGCGACGGGCGTTGACGGGCGTCACTGCATTTCGAAGAATTAGTGACAATTCCATGGAATATCAGAGCTTCTGAGCTATTTCACCAGGGCGTTGAAGCATTCAGAATGGCGTTGGTGGGCGTTGCTACAAGATGACACCTCACACGACGCATTCGCACCGCGGATGGTCCATGTCTACACCAAGTAACAACCTTCACTGCTAAAAATGCCCACTTTCGCTACTACTCGTACTGATGACGTCACCAATGACGTCACAGATGCTGTGGCTATCCCTCAAATTGGGATCTACACCCCGAGAGCTACAACATGACACCTCCCATGACGCATTCGGACCAAGGATGGTCCATCTCTACACCAAATACCATCCTTCACTGCCCCAAAATGCTCACTTTCGCTACTACTCCTACTGATGACGTCACCAATGACGTCACAGATGCTGTGGACAGCCCTCAAATCGAGGTCTGCACGCCGAAAATTACAAGATGACACCCCACACGACGCATTCGGACTGAGGATGAAGCATCCCTACCCCAAATACCTTCCTTCACTGCCACAAAATGCACACTTTCGCTACTACTCGTACTGATGACGTCACCAATGACGTCACAGATGCTGTGAACAGCCCCCAAATCGGGGTCTACACCCCGAGAGCTACAATGACACCTCCCAGGACGCATTCGGACCAAGGATGGACCATCCCTACCCCAAATACCTTCCTTCACTGCCCCAAAATGCACACTTTCGCTACTACTCGTACTGATGACGTCACCGATGACGCCACAGGTGACGTGAACAGCCCTCAAATCAGGGTCTACACCCCGAGAGCTACAAGATGACACCTTCCAGGACGCATTCGAACCGTGAATAGCCCATCTCGACCCCAAATACCTTCATGTACTGCCCCAAAATAGCCACTTTACCTACTACAACCAACTGCGCATGCGCAGATTAACGTGACTTGCACTTAAAAACACACCATTCTGACTCTAACCCACACAAGGTTCACTTTGACACCTTCCACGACCCATTCGGACCCATAGGGGTCCATCTCTACCCCAAACACACACCCACATACCCCCCAAAATGCCTGATTTCTCTACTACGGCCAGACTGGGCATGCGCATATTGACGCGACATGCATTTAAAAACACGCCATTCTGATTCTACCCCACACAAGCTTCACATTGATACCTCACACGACCCATTCGAACCGTGAATAGCCCATCTCTAACCCAAACACACACCCACATACCCCCAAAATGCCTACTTACTATAATACGGGCCAGGCTGCGCATGCGCAGACTATTGAACACGGACGAACCATTAGTGTAGTCAAGTGCTCCTCCACGAGAGCTTCAAAATAAGACCTCACTCGACCCCATTGGACCATTAGGGACTCACCTAGACTCCAACATGTCCACCCCGTATGGCCCTATACACCCATAGCCATGCAGTATAGGCCTATGGGCCTACCCAGGCCTCGGTGACTTTTTTAAAAAATTTCACCGATTCGCTCCGGGACACTTCCTATCGTGTTCTAAATGACGAGACGTGAAAAACAAATCCAAACAACCCTACCGCAAATGTATAGAAGTAGATTTCCCAGGGGGACAAACATTGATCCTATACCCTCAGTATGGGACTATATGGGTCTCGGTGACTTTTTAAAAAATTTCACCGATTCGCTCCGGGACACTTCCTATCATGTTCTAAATGACGAGACTAAGAAAACGAGACCCCACAACCCTACCGCAAATGTATAGAAGTACGTTTCCCAGGGGGACAAACATTGATCATATACCCCCAGTGTTGACTATATGGGGCTATATCGTACTTTTTCAAAAATTTCACCGGTTCGTGCCGGGACACTTCCTATCATGTTCTAAATGACGAGACGTGAAAAATAAATCCAAACAACCCTACCGCAAATGTATAGAAGTACGTTTCCCAGGGGGACAAACATTGATCCTATACCCCCAGTATGGGACTATATGGGTATATATGGGTCTAGGTGATTTTTTTCAAAAATTTCACCGATTCGCTCCGGGATACTTCCTATCATGTTTGTCTTGACGAGACTAAGAAAACGAGACCCCCCCAACCTATACAAATGTCGAGAAGTAGGTTTCCCAGGATGGTCCTATACCCCCGATACCCCATATAGGCATTTTCACGTAATTTAGGATAAAGTACGTGTTCCGTATTTTTCAGGAAAAATTTTACATGCACCCACCCATGCTTGAAATATACTTCACTTTGATACCTCATACAACTCCATCGGCCCATTAGGGGCTCCCCTAGCTCCAAAACGTCTAGCAGGACCCATACAAGGTCCAGTTTTCGACACTAGGTGACCACATCACGACGAAATGGCCAGTTTTCGACACCGGATGTGCCGCCATCTTGAACACACGTGACGCCATCTTGAATATGGCCCATAATGCACCGGGTCAAAATACTCGCTTCTGATTGGCTGAGAGCTCTGTGACGGATTTGAAATACTCGCTTCTGATTGGACGAGAGCTCCGCATTGCGTCTGCGCATGCGCAGAATGATATTCCTACCGCACACCCAACCCATCAGATGCCCCTTCATTGAATGCTTCACTTTTGATAGCCTCACTCGACCCCATTGACCATTAGGGGCTCCTCTAGCTCCAACACGGCTATTTTCTTAATTCTTCTTGGGCCACCGCGCATGCGCAGAATGCCGATATTTCAACCCCACACCCAGTCCATCAGATGCCCCTTCACGAATGCTTCACTTTGATACCTCACTCGACCCCATCGGTCCATTAGGGGCTCCCCTAGCTCCAACACGTCTATTTCCATACCCTTGGGCCACCGCGCATGCGCAGAATGTCGATATTTCAACCCCACGCCCAGTCCATCAGATGCCCCGTCACGAATGCTTCACTTTGATACCTCATATGACCCCATCGGACCATTAGGGACTCCCTAGCTCCAAAACGTCTATTTTCATACCCTTGGGCAACCGAGCATGCGCAGAATGCCGCTGTTTCAACCCCACACCCAGCCCATCAGATGCCCCTTCACGAATGCTTCACTTTGATACCTCACTCGACCCCATTCGACCATTAGTGGCTCCCCTAACTCCAACACGGCTATTTCCATACCCTTTGGCCACCGCGCATGCGCAGAATGTCGCTATTTCAACCCCACATCCATCCCATTAGATGCCCCTTCACGAATGCTTCACTTTGATACCTCGCTCGACCCCATCCGACCATTTTATCTAGGGACTACTTTTGGTCCATTAGTGGCTCCCCTAGCTCCAACACGGCTATTTCCATACCCTTGGTCCACACGAGTTGTCTCCCTTGCGTCAGTGTGTGCAGATGGCGCTATGGTTAGGATCGACGCCGTGATGTGGAAAGGGCGTCCCCACACCATCCTGGAGCCGCCATTTTGTTTGTTGATTTTCTGCGGAGATACACGGGACAATAAACGCTCGACCCTAGGGTGGTACAGATGCTAGACTGATCCTATTAACATGGTACAACACCTATAGATTATGTTTATTACTAGGACGTCAGCGAAATACTAGTACCCATCCTCCGTATGGCAGAACTGTACAACTCAGAACAAGTCTAGACATGCCTTGATCACGTGATCGTCATGGGAAACCCCCACTGGGAAACCCCGCCCCCTACCGCCCCAAAGAGTTACCTCCCCCGGCAAAATGTGGTCTGAAAAGGGTTTACACTACTACTTGGGTAATATTAACATGATATTGATAAGTATGCTTTTGTCTTCTATTTCAGAGTGCTACGTCGCCGACATGGAGGTGTGCATACCAGTTGGTGAGACTGCAGATCTGGAGTCTCGGTGTATTGACGCAACTTGTACTATAAAGGATGGGTTATACCACACGGCATTCAGATACAATTGTGAGTAATTCCATGGGGCACAAAAGGACAGGTCGGCAAATGGATTTTCCGCGGTATACCTAGAAAATTGAAAAGAACCGCTCCTGGTTGACTACTTCTCTTAACTGTGTCAGGAAATATTAAGGTTGTGTGTTAGTGTTTAAATGCCATCTGCAGTTAAAACGATATTTACAGTACTGGATATTCATTAAACTTCTAAACGTTTTCCATGGAATGCGTGGCTAAAACTGACATATTTACAAAAAAAAATCAAAAAAATCACGGAAATATTATTTGTTTTATTACGGCTGTCATAAAAAATGTGATCGGATCTAATGAAGACTGATACGGATTATGAGAAATAATCAGGATACATGATTTTCACATGCATAACGAATATATCAATTTAGGTGTTCCATAGTGAACTGCTTTCGTGTAGAATGGTCGCTGGATTTTATTAGTTTTATGTAAACCAAGTCCTTAATATTAAAGTTCGACGAAAACAGTAGATCGTCTTGCTCTTTTGATGAAGCCCTTTTAGTACACCTGTCTGGTCAACCGTTTTGGCGTTCGAGAAAACAAGCATATTGTTGATAAAATTCCCTGCCACAGCGAGTAATGAACGACATGCCGCGTTGAATGCCGAACTAATGATTGATCACCGTGATTTCACTATACAGAATAGTATTTCCCATTTACCACATATTAGCATAAATTTGAATAGCTCATGGATAACTGAGTTTCATTTCCAAATGTATTACAGGTGAACTGCAAAGCTTTCCAATGTTCTGCTGAAATGTCAGAAATCAAGGCCATTGTAGTTATAGTTGTATATGTGTGATAATAGTTCTGTGGATTATTTTCTTCTTCCGAGTATAGGATAAGTCAAAACTTATACCACAAGAAAACGGGAGCCACAACTTTCGAAAACGTCATCAATTGCCTCGCATTGTTTTTGGAACGTAATGATGTTATAGTGGTCCTCACTCATTCATCGGACGAAGCATGACGTCATATAAAATGTTAACTAACACTTAAATGAAGGAGATCTCTATAACGTCATAACTTTCTACAAGCAAAGAGAGACAAGCAGTGTAAGTCATGTAAGTTTTCAATACGGATTTATAACGAGATAACTTTAACATTGTTATTAGTACAACTAGCAAAATAGATTCGCCCCAGGATCGTATAACAGTTATATCACCTAACACAAGATGTATGTAAGCAACAGTTGAGAAAAAATTGAAAGTTTTACAGTTCACCATTAAAGTTTGGGACACATAAAAATAAGTAAAAAGGTTGGAAAAAGCGCATGCCGGACTTTTTTCTATATCGCTTAATTTTCGATACAAAAAAAATTACTCATCAATTTATTCAGCAACATATGAATGTTTATATGTTTTGATATTACGAGAATTTTCGAATTATGGAAGCTTGTCAGCGATTTCGAAAGATTAACCCTATATATGACTTGGGCGATTTTGGGTGTGCCACAACCTGCATGCATTTGCGTACACTTCGCCATCCATAAGATGACGACACAGATGGTTACAGCTAGGTTGAACCTGCATGGCGGAGAAGGGGAGAAGTGGGGGAGGGGGGTGGGGAAGGCTGCACTCAATCTGTGTCGGCGTCAGAATGATACAGTAAGCGTCGCAACCTCCCCACAGTGCATGCTCCATTTCGCAGGCTCCATTATCATCCCTGCCACCAATAGCGGAAGTTGACCTTTACTACGTTGCTATGATGTATAGGGGAAACCAGCCAACGCATGGCTCAGTTTGAATCCGGCCGAACAACTCCTTTAGTGTAGCACAATAGCGAACTACTTTTCATATGCTCTGTCCATATAAACAGGGAAAATTAGACTTGAAAAGTAATCGAAATGTTCGGTAAACATCTATTTTACTATATATGATGTCACGCCCGGCGATGTGCGCGAAGGCCCCGAATCCGGTCCAAAAATCTGACTGGTGGCTGGGCATGGTGGCTGGGGTGTTATTAGACCCCCAGCGAGGTGGTTGTAAGCGTCGTACGGCCTAAATAACATAAATCACGTCGACATATTTCCGTGTTCTGTTTTGAGCGAGGGAGGGGGCGATTCCGCCCTCCCCCCAATATTTTTTCGACGCTATGTGAAACTTACCACGGAAATCTAAAACGAGTCAAAATAATCACAACGGTGACTTCGCGTTGACGTCATATTTCAAAAGCTATTTTTCTGCAGAATTTGCAGCTTTCCTGACAAGATATATCCCATCTCAGTTGCTTGTGTCTTATGTCTTTCAGCTTGCGTGGATAACTACGGTACGTGTCAAGCTGTCGGTGCGACCGGTTTCTCCTCTATGATTGAAGGCACGCTTCATACCAACTGCGAATGTCTCCAACGACCAGATGCCGACGGAAACCCCATGTACATACCCATGTGCTATTACAAATAACGGTTCTATTCTATCCTATTCTATTACCCGGCTTAAACATACCAGATCGTTTTCTTGTAGAGGAGGCGAAGAAAGCATCTTTGCTGCTGGCTACTCTCGTGCCCAGTTCTGAAACTGTTTTGATAATTTGTTTTAATTTTATATTTTGTCTCAGTAGGGTACGACTTGCAACTGATACATAAGGAACAATTAAGGACTGTTAAAATAATTAATTCAGCGTCTTTACAAATGTCAGTTTTATACCGCGTGGTGATCTTTATGCTCTATAAGATGCTAGTTAATTTCGATACTGGCTCCAGATCAGTGGACAATAGACATTATTAATTTGAACTCAATCTTTAATCTTTATCTAATCAGATGTTACCTTACACTTGTGATGCCGGAAACCATATTATACCATGAATAAATTTTATGTCGATATTGCAAAGGTGTATACTAATTATTTGAGACATTCCAGCCAGAATGTGCGAATAATCCCCTAATACTTTCGCCGGAAACTGTTGTAGGGTCATTTCTCCAATAAATGTTTCCAAAAGCAAATGGAGTAGAAGTGTGTATCATTACGATAGACTAGCATTTTCATTTCTCATATTGTACAACTCTGCGCGATTGCCTGCCACATGTGTTAACTGTTCGGATCGAACAGAATCCGATAAGGGAACGGTACGCTAGGTGTCGACATTTCCAACGACCAATAAAATTGGCCTGTCAAATACGACCATCATCGTCGATTTTTGTCCCCTGCCGCAACGCGGCCGGGGACTTTAAAATGGTTCTTGCTCCTTTGTGTCCGTGGATGTCCGTCCATGCATGTTCGAAGCGATAACTTCCTAATGCTTCGTTGGATTGTTCCGAAATTCGGCATATGCATTCCTTGCGACAAGACGCCATTCGGTGTTGCATTTCAGCAACATCTGCCTGAAGGTGGCGCCACTGGGTTCCTTCTTTGTTTCTGTGGATGTCCGTGTACATCCGTGCATGTGTGTTCGAAGCGATAACTCCCTAATTCTTCGTCGGATTGTTCTGAAATTCGGCATATGCATTCCTTGTGACAAGACGCCATTCGGTGTTACATTTCGACAACATCTGCCTGAAGGTGGCGCCACTGGGTTGCTTCTTTGTGTCTGTGGATGTCCGTGTATGTCCGTGCATGTGTGTTCGAGGCGATAACTCCCTAATTCTTCGTTGGATTGTTCTGGAATTCGGCAAATGCATTCCTTGTGACAAGACGCCATTCGGTGTTGCATTTCGACAACATCTGCCAGAAGGTGGCGCCACTGGGTTGCTTCTTTGTGTCTGTTGATGTCTGTGTACGTCCGTGCATGTCTGTTCGAATTTTTCGCAATCGATAACTTCCTAACACTTAGTTGCATCATTCCGATTACAAGGTCTGACACATATGACATCAATGATTAAGAATACTGCCATCCTTGCGACAAGACGTCAGTCGGTATTGCATTCCAGCAACATTTGCCTGTAGGTGGCGAGACACTGAGTTTCGCGGAGAGCATCTCCCAAATCGTTAGGACTGTACATGTACCATGATACAGGACCAGAAGGACAAAAATTGCACCAGGTTGCTTATGGTTGACAACAGGGTGGATTTATTCCTAACAGCTGATCTCAATTCAAAAGCTGTGCCCACACATTGATTTTTTGGATTGATTGTGGTTTACTGGGTTAATAAATCTTGGGACCTGGGCTGATGAGCCCCATAAATTACAAGGCCTGACACATATGACATCAATGATTAAGAATACTGCCATAGCAGTGTTTATTTCCAAAAAAAATAAAATAATACTTTAATTGTTCAAAGTGATCGTAAACACTCAAGTAAAGTTTCCATCAAATGAAAGACCATTGCGAACAGTGTCAGAAAATATTTATTGTAATTTTTTACGATTTTATTACACAAGGGTAAATTGCAAATGAAGCATGGTATTCTTTGGTGGTCCAGTGACATCACACTGCCTTAACACATATATTTCAAACTTTGTATGCACTTTTCAATGCTTCATTCAAGCTTAAGGTGTGTATACTTTGAATTTTAACACAGACTCACTGTTCTAATGTGCATGTTTCACCAAAATCGAGAAAATTAAATGTGTTGAAACTCAAAGTATACACACCTTAAGCTTGAATGAAGCATTGGAAAGAGCATACAAAGTTTGAAATATATGTATTAAGGCAGTGTGACGTCATTGGACCTAGATATGATTGCAACAGACCATCATAGAATACCATGCTTTATTTGCAGTTTACTCTGAGTAATAAAATTGTAGAAGATCACAATAAATATTTTCTCAGGCTGTTTGCGATGGTCTTCCATTTGATGGAAACTTTACTTGAGGGTTTACGATTTCTTTAAATAATTTCTTACACTTACATTAGAATGACTTGTTTCCACAAACTGAAATTATATAGCCCCTCACTGTGTGAACTGACACCAGTCTGAATAGCTAGATGTGAGGTATTAACGTTTAGGTAATTTTACAAGAGACTAGTATAAAAATGGCTCGCTTTCTATCATTGAGAACACGAAGGAGAATCTGTCTATTCGCTGACTTATGACTTGAACTAATCATACTACTGGATTATATAATTTCACTTTGTCATATTTATTCACCTAAAAGACCATTTTGAACTAGCGATACCTGACATATTTTCATGTTTACCAAATTATAGATTATTCTAAACATATTATGAAGCTGCGCATCCAATCAGATAAAACAGTTTTGTCATTCATTTTAGCCAGCAATCAACATTCACTCAACCTTTCTGAGTTGATCTTAAAATTTGGGCAGGCAAAATGATCATTTTCCATCTAGCGCCTATGAAGAAGTAGGTCCCTCCCTCATGTATATCACCTGAGACCAACAATACTCAAAGATATTGCTGCCATTTCGGCGGGGGACCTAGCATCCTCTGGCTGCTTGTTAATTTTCAAACCCGGTGACTGGGCCGGTCTACCTTCAAGGGCGAAATGTGGAATATATGGCACTGAACTCCTCTGACATGGTTCAATCATATGCTCATATTTTATCACCAAGAAACCACGACAACATTTTACTGGAAAAAAAAAAAAAAAAATTATATTCCTATAATATACCCAGTGGGTCTTTTATGAACCTTTATGTCACTTACCAGTCTCCCTCAAAGCCTATGATTATACTCTGAAAATGTATGTCTTCGCTGTGTACAGGGCCAGAAAAAAATTCTTTGTACGATTTGATAATCAGAGTAGCCTAAAGCCCGGCGCACACGAGAGCTATCAGCTGAGCTGACCGCCTCAATTGCCTCTCAGCTCAGGGGCTAGCTCTCGTGTGGTTTCAACGCACACGGTGAGCAAAACGATCCCCGATTCCCGCAGAACGCCTTCTTCGAGATCATGTGATCTTCGAGATCATGTGATCTTTCATGTGACTGGGACCGCCAAAATTAAAATGGCGGAGAACGACGACGCGAAGAAGCTTCTGTTTTTATTACTTTTGAGACGACGGCGTCGTCGTTGGAGTGCCCTTTGTCGAACAACGTGGACCAGGAGTTGGATTCAGCGAAGGCAAAGACAGGGGGTGTTTATGAACCTGATTAGAGAGTTACAGATTCAGATTCAGATTCGTTTATTGGCGCAAACACAAATCACATTGGTTAAGGCCAGTAACAGTATACATGAACAAGTGTATGATTTTACATGGCTCAACAGAGGCTCGAATTGTTTTCAATTATTTCAAAACTGGTACATGTCAATCTGCCTGTACAGAATATCAACTGACTCTCCTGTCGAAGCTTTGTATTACAAATTTAGCAAATACTCTGGTGATTTTA
Source organism: Hanleya hanleyi (assembly GCA_036873755.1). Lineage (NCBI taxonomy): Eukaryota > Metazoa > Mollusca > Polyplacophora > Lepidopleurida > Hanleyidae > Hanleya > Hanleya hanleyi. The sequence goes on from JAVTVY010033563.1 coordinate 11,248, forward strand.
AAACTATCACATTTTAAAAGTTTGGTGAACAATATACGAGAATGATACTCTGAATTGGGGACGGTCAGACCCAATTCACGAAATAGCGACAATCTTAGATCAGCATTATTTAAACAATGCATAACAAAATGATACTCATCCCCAATAGAGCCCACACAAAACTGGCACGTTCGACCGTTCCTGGGTATAATCGGTTTATGGTAGCGGCCAGTTTCGATTTCTAGCTTATGGTTGCTTATTCTTAGTTTGGTAAGCATCACTCGTTGAGAGGTAGTTAACTTATAAGAGAGATACTTCTCAAAGCCATAGTCTTGTTTAAATGAAGCATAAGTATCCAGTTTATGATTTGATGGACTGGACATCGTACTTCGCCAATTCTGTGTAAACTCGTCTGCATGAAGAAGATCCGGAAATGTTCAGGAGGTACCACCGCCTGGACCGTAATTCGTTCCAAACCATTTTAGCGATGGTAGGCCCAATCATAAGGAAACAGGAGACGATCATGCGAGCAAGCATAACTCCTGGCGAAAGGCTTGCTGCTACAATACGATTCCTCGCGACAGGTATGTGATAAATGAATGTAGGTCATTTCCCCCCCTCCCCCTCCACCTCCCCTGTCATGTGCCCCCCTGGACATATTCCCCGTGGACATATTTCCCCTGTCATATCCCCCCTTATATTTACTTGTCCATTCAGCTGTTGTGGGTTAAATATTTAGGTAATTTTTCTTCCAGTAAAATGATGCCAATTTTTATTTATCATAAACTGTTACAGGAAAAGACAAATGTAATTCCATCAATAAATTATTTTCTTCACAGAAATATCTTTAAGTACCGTAGTCTTAGATAGGCACAAATTTTACCAACCAATGCATCTCAGGTTGGGGAGGGGGTAGCTAACCTGCTAACAATTGGTTACCTCCTCCCCAACCTGACCCTTGCATTCTGACTTACCTGGAGATTAGGGGATTACCTGCTCACACAGAAGATGGATTAATCTTAAAATTCTAATATTAAACTCACCTGTACCAGTTATTCTCCAATCAATAGGAAGCTAATAAATATATAATAATTTAAAAAGCTTAATCTATCTACCTATCAATTATAATTGTGCCATTCAAATAATTGTGTTACTTTTATTTGTTGGTAAAATTTCTGTCTATATCTGTGAAGAAAATAATTCATTGTTAGAATTACATACCTAAATATTTCCCACAACAGCTATATGGACAAGTAAATAGGGGGGATATGACTGGGGGAGGATATGACAGGGGGAGAACATGACAGAGGGGGGGAGGCATGACTTTGTACTCCATAATAAATCTCCACTGTTGTTTAATAAAGTGAAACTCCCCCCCCCCCCACCCAACTTCGAGGTTAAGTGGGGACTTTGCGATTGGGAGTTAAAATGCCCACCCATGGGCAACATATTGCAGTGAATCCCAACCTAAACCCCCAAAAAACAAATACACTTAATGTCCCATCTCCAGGTAAATTATTTACTAACCGACATAAGATCCCCTTCCCCCCCCCCCCCCCACCGGTACAGGAATGAAAACGTGTGAAAGCTCCTCTTCCTAGGGCCTAAACGTGTTGCGAGTACCCAGAAAGTTCTCCTCTAAGCCTGACCCTTGCCCAAGAGGTGGTGGTGGGGGGGGGGGGAGGGGTTCATTTGAATCCTGTATTATGTTATTCTGTGACCAGCTCAATTGGCATATTCTAAATTTGATATAAGCTACATGTACAAAATTATTGGGGAAAAGTTCAAATTTCCTAGAATGGTTGATTTTCTATGATATGATTTCATGTGGTCATAGTAAACATTTATTCTGAGAATGAATATTACAGCAAATACCATTGACCTCTTTTCATTTTCAGGTGAAACATTCAGGAGTCTTTCCTTCCAGTTCAGATTGGGAGAACGAACTTTGTCTACCATTGTGGATGAGACATGCCAAGCATTATTCATTGCAATGAAACAACAATATTTGAAGGTAATATATTGACATGATCAGAAGTCCATCAAGTTTGATGGACTTCTGACATTATTTATTCCAATCAGTAAAAATCAAAACCAAATTGAAATCATCAATGTTTGGCACATAATACATCCAGAGTACGGTAACACACTAAACTAAAAAATGCAGCACTATGCAGCACAGTCAGAAAAGGAGATGGTATGATAAGGCGGCATAGTTTGGCTTATATGTGGTCAGTTCAAATCGAAAAAATAAAATGTCTGGAAAATAATAATTGTGTTTTAATGTAACGACAAGAGTAAATATATGTACACACTATGTGAAAGTTCTAGATTGATTGCATTATGATTATGAAATTGAAATCCGCAGCATGTGCTATTTTAAAGTTGAACAGGAAATTAATACATGCAAAAATCCAAAATTCAAAAGTCCAAAAGTTTACAAATGAAAGAGTGTTTGACTCTCATGTTCAACATGAACATGAGAGGGCATCATTTGTTGCTCATAGAGCATTTGTTGGTCATGAGGCACCTGTTGCTCATGGGGCATCTGATGGGCCTGATAGACCATCTGTTGTTGAGAGAGTTGATGAGATATCTGTTGCTGAGGGGGGGTCCAAGGGGGGTACATTTGACTACTGTGGGCTAAAGAACCCACTTGGGCCTCGTACACTATGCCGCTTATTCTGTGCTGGGCGATGTGCCTCATCCTCGGATCAAGCTGTTTTAAGGACTCCGTGATATATCGCCCGAATACTTCCAGCTCATCGCCTTGCTCACAGGGTTTGGCTTTTTTTTGAGCAAGGGAAGAGGCCAATCCCTTGATTAGTTCGTATTCCTCTTCCTCGCGTTTTTTTTTAGGAGATTTTGGACGAGGCTTAATGGGCAGCTTAGTTGATGTTGGTGGTGGGGGTGGTGATGCAGCCGTTGAGTCATCCTCATCATTGTCATCATCATCGTCACCTTCTTCACCTTGGTCAATAATTGCTGTTGGTTCGCCATCAGTCGATGGAGTAGCTGGTGGCTGAAATATGAAATATATGAAATATGTACATTGTAAACTATTTTGAAATGCAAAAGTTACTTGATAATTGTCAGTCATAGTAAATTTTGTCTATTTTCAGTACAGGAACATGGCAAACACAAGCTCCCTGGAGATTTTATGACCGACTTCTAACAACTATAAAACCATAAAAATAAAATCGTATATACAAACATATATACAACATAATTATCACAGTCCGATATCACAGATTCATATAGCTGCTCGAAATACAATATCGAGAACACTAAGTACTGATGACATATAGAATGAATCTTTGACATTTTGGCATGCGAGATTTGAGTAAGTGACATTTCGGTACCTTTTTCTACAGGCAAATTATGCTAAAAATAAAGATTTTCACATTATTTCTATAACAGATGTTAAACAAATAAAAAGACAATTTTAAGGGTTATCAAGTCGTAGCATCAAAGGATGAAGATTATCCGCAAAAAGTTTCAGCAACTATGTAGTTGGTTGTTGTCATATTAGGCAAAAACGAATCACAAGTATTATTAAGCTGCATGTACATAATGTGTGACTGGGTTTTAGATACTTTGTAAATATTGATAGCCCTTAAAATGATGTGCTTATATGTTGAACATATGTTGAAAAAAAAGAAGGTGAAAATATTGAGTTTTGCACTATTTAGCCTGAAAAAAGGTTGCCGAAATGTTGCGTGGATTAATATACTGCCACCATAAAAGAACAGGTGCATTCATTCCCATTCCATACATTAATCAGTTTCTTAAAATCGCTCTTTGCTGTTGCTCTCATATGTTCGGGGATATCATTCCATAATTAGGCATTTTTTAATATGCCGCACTGTACGGATTCTATATGTTTTCAGCTGTTCGTTAATTAGCAAATATTAATTCTATATTGTAATTTTTTTTTCAGGCTCCAGTTTCAACAGAAGACTGGCTGAAAATATCTGAGGAATTTCACGTAAAATGGAATTATCCTTGTTGTATTGGTGCCCTTGATGGCAAGCACATAGCCGCCGGCTATGCCATTCAGCAGCCTGCTGATTCAGGGTCAGAATTCTTTAATTACAAGCATTTTTTCAGTGTTTTACTTCTGGCTCTTGTGGATGCAAACTACAAGTTTATCTATGTGGATGTTGGGGCATCTGGCCGTGCCGGGGATGCT
>JAVTVY010033564.1:0-14637 GCA_036873755.1 Hanleya hanleyi
AACATGTTTTCAAGTATGTGTACCTTTCTATTTTAACAGATTACAATCAGTGATGGGTGATATTACAACAATATCATGGTGTTATGTATTGTTATGATTGGCTTAACATTAGCTGTTGAAGATATGTATAATTTGAGGGCAATGTGTAATCATACTAAAAAAATTTCATAACTTCATTTATTTTCACAATAAGCAACGTAATGGAGATTAGCAAGTGGAGTTTTATAACATAATATAATAAGCATCATGGGTCTCCTTCAGTTTAGTGTAGACATATATACCCTTGAATATATGTTATCATGATTCAGTCATAATATTGTCTGTAATACATTGATGTTGACAAGGAATAAACACAATTATTTGATAGTATTATTAATCGTTTATAATTAACATAATGAACTTTTTATTTGTTGGAATCCAGCCAATTGTTCCATATGGGCAATATTCTCATCAGCAATCACCATTCAATATGGATGTGATACATGTTCAAGTCCATGGTCAATTAATACAGTATGGTGAAGGTGACCTGTAACACCAGTATGGAAAATTATACCGAACGCATTGAATCCTCATCACATGATGATGAGACAGATCAGAACGGAGTGTCGATACAAACAGGTGTGTTTTGTAGAGGATTCTGTCAATGAAGATGCTATTCATACACATACAAAATATGATGTGTTGATGTGTAGGGCCTATAGCACAAAATCGCAATCAAGTTGATACAAGGCACACAGGGTCTCATTTCTGCTGCTAACTTGTTGATTGGGGGGGGGGGAAATTCTATAGTGTCACAAGCAGTATCCCAGGTTGTCCATCCACATACTCTATTCCATGCCAAGCACGTGAAATCAGACAAAAATTATTTGCTGGGAATGTGACTTCCACATCCCTGGCTGGACATGCTAGTGGGGAACCTTCAATCCCAGATTAATTGGATTAATGAAGTTAACGTCCAACAAAATTTAGCTTGGCATCCGGCCCTACGTTATTCAGTGCTGTATTCCCATACCCTATTACCTCGACGGACCCTATTGCCTCGACGGAGGTGTTTGCGCTCATCCAGCGCTTGTTCATTCAAATAGTGAATTTTATTATTAATAAAAAATCAAGTTTGTCTGATGAAAACTGTAAAAGTTATTAGCGCGTCTTTTCGAAGACCATAATATTCGAAACGAAGTCATATATCGTGATATAAATCACTTGGGACAACGAAACAGAAATTTATCCAAAAAAATAAATTCCTTGAATAAAAAGCTTTTAGAAAATGTATAGTTTGTATGCATGGAAAAGATTCATTGTATAGCTTAATTAAGCAAAATTGTGATGCGTGCGCAAAAGTAACTGGGACCGGCAACAGTAAACTTAATTAACTGTATGGATAGTGTCAACATACGGTGCATAAAAAACGTAATAATGCTTCTATATAATTAGAGTAGAATTTATTATTCCTTTAACTTGATGAAGTTGGACGCATATATTTCATTACGTTATTATTTACTTTATTTATTGAGCGAAGTTAATTCTTTTCAATTAGGATCTACTGATATGTGATATAAAGGGTATTGCCACGTGATTATTACAATCGCGTTGATATAATGTATATATGCATGATGCACCTAATCACAAGAAAAATTTCAACCATAAAACAAATGTCACCAACCTCAAATTTACCGCAAGCTGGACGTCAGGGTACTTGGCCTCTGAGTCTTTGAAAGAAACGAGTCATTCTGGAACGAATAGCTGAGTTTGTCAAAATATAAATTAACGGGTTAATTGCGGAGTTGGCGTAAATAAAGATATATGAAATCACGTAAACAGGAAATGGAATGTAATCACGTCCATACAGTGGCCAGATTATATGATACGGCACCCAACAAATTAGAAACATAGAGATGATCACGATCGCGGTTCTGGAACATTGATTGTTCTGGGATCTTATTTGAGACATTTCTGAGGATGGTGCAGCAGCTGAAGGTTTGATACGTTGATGAACTGTCTGGGATAGCTTGACGTTAATATCTCTCAGAAATAGTTCACATCTTCCGCTTGACGGTCTTGCATGTACTGGCTGTGTCTCAGTTGCGTCGTCTCCGGGAAATATGAAATTGCCTTCCATTCTGGAGTTTCTCTCTTCAGTTTCGTCCTTGTGATCTGCACTTTGAGCAGAGATTCTTGTTTCCTTCTCTGAACACTGACCTTGCATTCTTTTCTTCAGTGAGAGAATGAGAGAAACGTAAGTGGCAATTAGAAATATGGCGGGTACCCAATCAAGCACAATGGCTAGTATGGTTGTGATGTTCGTATGACGAAGCGAACACACCCCGTCTGACGTAATAAAGAGAGATTTATCACTAAAGAAAATCCCCAAAATAAAAGTCACCCAGATCACAAAGCCTAAGATCCACATGGCGGTCGATATTATTAATGTCCGGCGTTTGGTGAACTGTGTTCTGTATTGAATGGGAGACGAGTAACACTTGTACCGGTCATAGGCGATGGCATCAATTAGAAGGGCTGACACGTACACCAAACTCCAGTCTACCAAGAGCCAACTGACACATAGCGGGAGCCCAAATGGCCATTTGTGGAATTACAAGCGTCTAGTCCGTCATTCATAATCCAGCCGTCGTCCATTAGAGAATATCCGCGTCCATAATCCAAAGACCTATTCCATTTCCATACAACAGTATTAGCACCAAATTCAAAAAGACAAAAGTATACATAAACATAGGCTTGTTTCCTGCAAGAGAGAAGCGGTCAACAATTTTCAATGATGCCGGCAAGACATCATGATGTTCCAAAATATCGAATACCATCTCAATAACATTAACGGGCATGGAAATCAGTCCCACGCTAATGTCGGCGATTGCCAAAGAAGTCGTGTAAATCTTGAAATTAGACGAAAATTGGTTGTTCTTCCTTATGCACAGAATAATGAACACATTTCCACTAACAATGAGCATGGCTAGAATCGCAAAGATGGAGGACATCACAATGTTCGTGGTTGAAACTGCAAGCGCATCTTGTTGTTCCCCTGGTGTGGTTGTGTTTTGTTGTAGTAAGGTTGATAATCTGCTAGTATCCATAATTCACCATTCTTTAACTATTTGCAGCTGGAAGTCGTAATTTTAGAAGCAACTTGAGGGGTGTATAACTCGAACAACGTCTGCAAAAAGTAAGTGAGTCGACGGTAATGCCGCGTTCTCTGTCTGGAGCTTTTTTGATTTCAGTCCTTCAGAATCCTCACCCACACGAGGATTAAACTATGAAACTGGTCGCATTGCCGACTGCTGTTGACTTACTCAGATATTATTTACGGGTTTCCTGTTTTAATGTGAATATTGATCGTTTATGTGTTTCAAAGAAGTGCTATATCGATTTTCAGCTTTGTTTATATTGTGAAGATATCAGTAAACAGCGAATCCCCAACACGATAATTATATAATGGATCGTTATTGGTATAATAGTTCACGGCTTTACAGACGTTATTAAGGTTCTTACTCGAGCGTGGGCTTTAATCATTAGAATTTTATTTTCAGAATGACATAGCATTTCGAATGTGTATTCCATCGCAACAAATATTTTTTTCAGCAGAGCTCTGCTTTTGTTCATTACAATGAACGTCTTTGTGTAAAGCACATAGTGAAACTGTCGCATTGACAGCTAACCATGAAAGTCCCTTTACGAGATTCTGGATAGTAAAACATAACTATATGCTTAAATAGTTGTTTCAGTGTTACTGTCTGTTTCACATTACGAGGGCACGGGATTTTCGGCAATGTACCGGAGCCAGTTCTCAGAGCATTGAAATTCTTCACAGTATCTATATGTAATTTGTGCATTTTTATTCTGAAATTTCAAGAAAATCGATTCAGAATCAAAGAAAATCTCCAATACCTCGCATGTTATTTCATAGCTCCCAGTCACAATGTTGCAACATTGCAAGCCCAACGTCATTGTGCTTTGAAAATAACGGCTACATTGCCGAAAATCCCGTGCCCTCGTAATGTGAAACAGACAGTAATTTTTTGAGCCTTAATTCATCATATCCAAAATGACTATATTTCCTCAACTTGCGCAATATTAAGAATAGACGTAATGACAGTCTTTAGGTTGTATCCAAGTTTATATATATATATAGGCTGACAAAAAAGTAAGTTAATATGTCAATATATACCAGACTCGTTTAACGTTCAATATACCAGGGTCTCCCTTTCAAAGTTAATTAAATTAAACCCGGTACCCAATAGTTGAGCTGACCAGTGAATATGGTGATGTTAGTATGAACTTCTAACGGTTACTTTCGATTCTTTTGTCCCATTATCCCATGTTTTGAGCAAAGTATTTAAATGGCATGCCACTGTTTCCAATACAAGTACGTGTAGCTATATACGAGTTGAATTATTACCCAAGCTGCTCGAAAAACCACCCATGCCTAATTTCATAGATAACATCAATATTTTCGCGGTGTCTGCCACGAAAAATGACAAGACATTTCCATACGTTATTGACGGAATTTTAACAACTCCCCCGCTTGACATGATATAAAATGTCAGTCTGGAGATGTAAAACAGGCGAAAAAGGCGAACAGCAATTTATAGAAGTCTGGAAAGTGCATCCTGGTGTCGACTGGAGGGACGGAAGTCAATATCACGAGCTTGAAGGATTTCCTCCATGCTTGGATAGCAGTCACAAGGCCGTCTAAAATAGACTATCGTTTTCCGTGCCACCGGGCATTGCCTCAGATGCGTCTGTTGAACAACCGGAATGTGATAGCTCTCTGTTTTCACGAACGAATACACAAACGATTATCGATATGTGCAAATATATGACCAGGCACAGTAACTAGAAACAGTAACCTAAAATAGCCGTTTAATACCTTCTTTTTTTCACCGATGTATAGAACAGTCTAGTTCTATTCTCGGCATAGTATGAGGGCGTTTCATTTCAGACTAATCATTATAATACGCCAGAGACATATCAGATCACATACAGAAAGAATTTGAGATTACTTACGATGATATAACGCGTGTTTCTATAATTTGCCACAGCTGTTCTGAAATATGAAAAATTGTCGTTAGGTATATCATATCAATATATAACACCAATATTCTTTGTAACCTACATTACAGTTGTATAAGTTAAAAGTTCATTTTATACGATACACTGTTTAGGATACAGCAAGGTTACGGAGCAGCTGGATTCGTCGCGATTCATCCAGTTGAGCAATCGCAAAACACAATCGCAAAACAATCAACCTCCGAACAGGGTGGTCTCGCATTATGTCAAATGAAAGACCCTGCCATCATTCAATTAATACTCGAAACCGCTGTACCCAAACATCATTTTACAAAACCTAGATCTTACAGACAAAAAGTCCTTATCAACCAAATAAATACTAATATATTAAATTTCTCACTGATGTGAATGTGTGAGTATTTTGTTAAAAAAAAATGTTTATTTTTGTAAAACAAACGACCGTTAGCTTTGGTGTGGTGTTGTGGTTGTTGTGAACAGGTGAACAATTATTCAAGAAGTCACAGATTGGTTGTTTTCGTTTGTCTATCGGATCTCCCAAATGTCCTGCTGTTGATTACTTGTGCTTAATTCAAGCTGTTTCATCATAGAACACTTCAGACACGCCCGTAATTTTATTCTTCGTCGGAGGCTACCTGGCCAGAAGAAGAGCCACTGTGCAGAGAATGCCCTGGGTAAAATGACTGAAGGCAAGGTCGATCGATATGGCAGCAGGGGAGACAACCATGTTTTGAGCACTGCCGCGTCACCAGTGCAGTTTGATCGGCTGTATCTCCGCCAGCGGACACTAGATCACCAGCAGTATCGACATGGAACACTGGTCTCACCAGCAAAGTATCGACATAAGTGGTTGCATGAATCACAAAACATTGATGATATAATAGTCACGGATCTGTCAGAAATAAATCTTTAGCATGGGATGTAAGCGACGCCTTTCATAAATGGGAAAGAAATAGAAATATAAAATGTCGGATGAATCTAAATACTTATTCAGACAACGTTTTTGGTAACGTTGGCCGTCCGTACTATTCCGTCTTTCAAATGATCAAGTCAAATGATTATGCACAGAGGCTGAATGATACTCAGGGCCAAGGATCATCAGCAAAATACATTGTGCTAAAGTTGCAATGGTGCTGAGACGGGCCACTGACACAACCTAACGATTGAAAGCCACATCATTTAAAAAGTGCCGATAGCAGCTGTAACATCCGATAGCGGACCTTCCTAGTCTTATCTAGTTTTGTCACTGACATATGGGGTTTATCAAATAACGGTATAAAAGAGACAGATAATTTCCCGTTGAACGACTGAACGCAGACTAACATATCACGATGACTCTTATTTGAGAGACTGTAGAGATTGATCGTATCAAGCGAAATAGAAAGAAGAATGTGTATTTGCGATAAAACCGGGATCACCCACGCATCATATACCTCTGATATACCAAGAAATTGTTATCTTAAGAAATAATTGATCTTTGAGAATACAAAGAATTGAGAATTAAAAAATTAGAATCAAATGAGTTTCTAGAGTATTTCGAGAGGGATGTAGTGTTTAAGAACAACTACTGTACGTTTATTGGGGTACGTTGGGCTGAGCCATAGCCCTATCGAGTATGTCGCGAAGTCAACGACCGATCAATTGCAACTGTTCAGAAAGTCTATGATTGATCGGATGATCGCAGATTTGTTTCCGAGAATTTGCCTTGAGGGAGAGAGGGTCTTAAATATATGTCTCGACTCACTGAAATTGATATCAGCATTTATGCAGCTAAAAGATCTTCACCAGTATGTCGAGCCTCAGAAGGGAATTGCATTTTATGGGATTTTCCCAAACACCGAAAAAATATCCACTTGTGACAATTTCTAAACGCATATGGCAGGTAGGATAGATGTTGAATGAATATAAAAGTCTTTCAGTTTGTTTAGCTCATCGTACTGATGGAATAATATTTCATTTTAAAAGAAAGGAATTTCCTTTTTATAGATCTTATTTAAGAATGCAATGTTCGGACAAGTATTTCACCGTTATATGGAAAGCGATACATCACGCTACACGGCGACATACCACAAATGCTATAATCGCTTACCCGAGTTAGGAGTACATTGCACATAGGCATGATGAGGAATAAAGATATTACATTAATGATTGATTGATTGATTGATTGATGTCATTTCTCTTAATGTAATTGATGTACATCAACTTGATTAACAGTATTTCGACAATCATACCAAATTATTTCAACACAATGCTATTCTATGGATAACAACTTCTTTATTGCTGCGGAGCGACGTTTCGTTGCAGATACTTCCAACTTTTTCAAAGCCGGTGGCTGAAAAGTTCGTATCTCCAATGTTATCCATCATGATCGACTCATCAAACTAATTATTTCAAGATAGAAAAACATCGTACTGAGGATAATATCTGTCACGGTCTGGACTTATTTTCCAGAAACACGTGATAGATCTAGCGGAACCTACCAAATCAAGCAGCAAATTGTTATTGATTCTATTATATGTGATTGATGGACGTTTTCAACAATTGTTCGGATAACAAGGAGCATGCAGTTCAACTACAATGGGGATGGGCTTATGCGGCAGGGATAAGCATACATGCTGCTTAGGATATGAATTCCGTTTTTCATCTTAGGCAGAGTATTTGCAATTTGATACCTGGTGATGTTTTTAGTTCTCGATTTTCACATGGGCCATTTGTTTGTTGTTCAAAACTCCAATTACCTGCTTCTTTATATCCATCAATATCCAATCCATCTCGCTCTAATTACGCCATTTTAGATCATCTCTAAGATATATTACCGCTGTGGATGGATTGCTGTGAACTTAGATAATCATTGCTTTATTTCATTCAGATAGAAAGTCACTATTTGAAGGAAATGCTATTAAAGATACACAAACAACCGACGAATCTGTATTATTTTCTCTCGTGTCAAATACTTTTAACCTAATTTTCCGCGACTCGGGTTAGGATGGGTAACAATATAAACGTAAACGCGGTGAACGGTTTTTAGAGTGCAAATTAGGAAAACTTTTCCTATGCTATTTTCAACCGTCTTTTGGTGTTTGTATAAAATTTCGCAAAGGCATCATTTCCGAGGCATCCTTATTCGAATGAACTTTTATTTCGAAGTAACTTTGTTCATATTTTGTTGTTCACTTTTCTTCAATTATTTCTGTCATGGCTGATACACAGAACAATGCACAAACAGAGAAATATTGTTCAGAATGTCCGAAATCTGTGATTTGTTATAGTCTATATCAAGTTGGCTGAGACTCTCGAAATAGAAAGAGTCAGTCTCTGGGATCGACGCAAACTACTTATCAGAGCATATTTGCCTCGGGCATCAACTCCGGCATTCGACATTCAGGAATCCCCCGTCGCTCATCAACACAATGGATATCTAATACACACGACGTTCATATAGACCATAGTCCAGAGTATAGCAGAGGCTGCACCAGAGATTAAGAACACTGGAATCGTATTTTGCTATCAATGAGCGACATTTACAAATGAACTGATTGTTCCTCTAATAAAAATAGCAGCTCAGGAATGGTATCACCAATCACATATCTAGGGATATCATGTGTCTTTATGATTGATCAATACCTTTAGCTAGAGAGGCCGGTTGATGTATTTCCTGAGATTTGTTGCTTAATTCAACTTCAACCTAATCCCGGGATGTGAACCGCAAGTTACAATGACAGAGAGACTGACATTCTCAATACTCTAAACTTGTAGGTTCACGTGGATTAAGGAATAGGAACATTGGAATAGGTTAGTGAAGGTCAAACAAAAGATTCTCTCTGTGGATCCCACATGGCTGCTCTATGACACCTACTGCAACGATCCTATACTAGTTAAAATGATGAGCAATAGGCTATAGGTATGCCATAATTTTTTGCTGGCATTATTGAAAACTGTTAACCGCTTCTTTCTTGCTGGGAACAAGCTTCTATATTCATATTCAGTGCCTGATTGAATCTAGTACTAATATTGGTACGAAAATAACGACTGTCGATCATGGACGCGGGAATTATTGATGTAAGATGACTGGGTGATTAATGTGTGATCTGAAGCTAGTAAGACACTCTCACGAGATCTCTTCAACATGATATGATGTTACATGGAAATATTTCTTTCATTATGATTCAGAACTTTCGCAATACAGATTTGACTTCTGACAGATAAACGGATATATTTTTCGATATATTTATATACAATTTTGACTTGGTGCAGTGACATAACAGGCTGACGACAATGTCTTATTAAATATTTAATTCCGATCTGGAGACATAGTTTTTCTTTGCCTGTCGTGCTATGTGATTGCTAAATAATCGAGGATATTGCAAGGAAACCTTTGTCAACAAAAGAAAGTTGATTATTTCGTTCACCTATGTTGCATGATATCTGTCAAAAAGGAATTTACAGCCAATATTGAATAAGCCGTCATCCTCCATTTATAGTATTATTGAACGCCGTTAAGGGAGTAGATCACATCAATTTCGATGTATTATGCAAATGGTGTTTGATGTTTTTCAGAACTAATTTTTCAGTATTTGACACAAATGAACCATTTATACGTATTACTGTGATGAGTAAAAGAGTGGACTACGACCTACCAAACCAAAGGCGACCCAGATTCATAAAGACTAGACAATGCATGGTACCCCTGGGCCCGTGGATCATAATTCTGGCATTTAATTGGTCTATCCAACAGTCTTGCCTGAGGAATATACAATGCGCAAAGAAAGATGAGTGACGTAGGTGTGAAAACAACAATATACATGCAATATCAATGATTACAGCTAAGGGCTATAGCGGAAATAGAACGATAGATCAGTGGGGAATGGTGTTGATCAAAGGATGTTATGAAAGGTTGGGGTATGATGTTAATGCTGGGAGTGTAGGCATGAACCATATTCCATTCCAGAGATGTGGAATGGAAAAATGGGCTCTTTAATAAGGTCTCAAGAAAAGCTTCCGATTGTCGTGCTCGATGGCGGAAACCCATATCACGAGATTCAAGCAGTTCCGCAGTGATTGGATTCCACTCTCAACTCCAGCTGAGAATTATCCATGCCAATGAGTATTGTGCCAGAAACTTCTGCGGAACAAGTCACATTCTATAGCTCTCTATTCAAAGGCCACAAAACGATGAATTTCTCAATATTTAGCTGGCAGAGATATGTTATCTTATGAATACGACTATACACAGAAATTAATCAATGATTATCATTCAAAGCCCGTTCCTTCCGATTCAGCAAATACTATGTAGACAACATAGGCGACACCGTAAACATTAAAAATTCATCCTCACTTGCATTGAGGAAATAACGAATAATTCAAAAGGGACATCATATTTAGATATCTATAAACACGAATAGGGCATACTACAAGCTACTGGAAGGGTCTGCATATGGCGTATACATATGCCGCTTAAGTAGGATCTGCGTGATCATGCGAAAAATATGACAATTTCAGTAAACGTCACAAAAAAAGTTTTGTGCGAACTTGTAAGTCACAGTGATCATATGTATCCGATATAAAATAGACTCTAAAAACGGCCCCCCTTCGAATCGGCCATACACGATTAACTCACGAACATTTACTAAAAAAGAGCCAGTCCCAAGGTGTGTTCCATGCCGTGATGATCTCACGGTGACACATATTCTTATCAAATGCATGGATTTTAAGATTGTAAGAGATGCTTTTTATCAAGCGACTACTTTGGAAGATCTTGGGCTATTTGAGAGAAATCGGGCTGTTACATAAGTTTTAATGTGTGTATGTTTTAATACGTTGGATTAGTAAGTTAGTGACTTGAGTACTTAGAATTTTGTTTGATCGTCGCTATATAGCTGAAATATTGCTGAACGCGACATTAAATCTTAATTCTCTCTCTCTCTCCCTGAATTTTTTTCGACGAATGGAACAGTATTAGGTATACCGGCACCATGGAAGACTGAATTCTACTCTCTTATAATGAACTAGCTGAGGTACCAAATGTCAAATCGTTCGCGATGCCAACGTTTTTTTTACCCACGATACGGTGTTCTGCTTCCTATCCCAGCTTTCAATTTCTCCCGGCCAAGGTATATCAACTTTACGTAAATAAGTATACAACAATGTTATACTAGTTCAAATTCTATTGTTCAGTCTATAATATTCAGCAATTTGGTGAAAATTCATGCAATAGCTATGCTCAAAATTACGGTCTGTTCAAATAATGCCAATAGGTGCATGGCTGCTTGCTAGATTTTACTGGTCGGCATGGTGTCTCTCCAACTTTTCGTACCCGTTCACGAGCTTAACAGGCAATCTGAATATATTTTCAAGAATCGAGCGGTTTACATTGACAACAGTCTAGTATAATCGTTTGATGTTACTGGCATTATTGTTTCGCCACAGGAACAAAGGTCGAACAGTCTGCTATGTAGATCCTAAGTATGATATCTTACCGTATTAATACACGATTTATATTTCTATTCCAACAAGAATCATTCAGTGAAATAGGAAATACTTCCGTGAAATAGATATTGACTTGAAAGAATGGGTTATCTATTTGAAAGTTTCCATGTAATATTGAGTGAAAGTGTTATTATAAACAATAGAAGCTCTTTTAGATGTGAAAGCAAATAGCAAATGAAGTCAACTGGACGCTGATTTGTAGGCATATATATCCAAAAAACGAAATTTTATAGAAACAAGTGGCTTTAAAACACTTAATTAATCATTTTAAATTTTGGAAACGAAATCTGGGACTTCCGTTGACCGGTGGAAAACTGGAATAAAATTGAGTTTCTGTAAATCTTCACTGGAATTTTGTATATTCCATGTTGTGCTCCGGTACAATATGAGAGCACACACACACTGTCCGGGAACTGTCAATTACAGAATTTCTCACAAATATCATCATAAGAGCACATAACTGAAAGGCCACATAAACGTTCACTGTGCAAAAACTCAATATTCTCAACGAGAACTATAGGCGTGGGCGAATAAAATATTCAAGGATACTAGAATATATTTGTATCTAATACCGCTGAAGCTGATGCTAGGTGCCGTGTGGTCATGTCATTCTTACACAATAAAAGCGAGGCTGAGATACAAATCATCACAGGGATCAGTTTTGGTTTTTGTGATGTTTATAGAAATATGCAGGATTATATTAGTTTTTTTTTCAGTATTTCGGCATCGTTTTACACCACCCTTTTAATGATGCGTATAAATCCGCATTCATCAAAACAAGCTTTGAATGAACGTCACTTCTCACTGCTGGTCACTGCGAAAATTATTGCAAATTGCTGGAGAGTATAAATTCGCCCGTGCTCTTTACAGATACCGGCCAACGTCAACGCTGTTTGAGAGTCCAGGTATTCGCTGGTGTTTATCGGAAATTCAGCACCACTTAGGTACAACTCCACAACAGGGACGCGGAGTAGAGATTTGTTGGAATACCGGGTAATTCGAGTTCGTTTGCACAGATACGTGATATATAGTGCTGGTCGCATCACTAAGGCGGGTGTGCATTAATTTTTCTCATGCGTTTACATGTTCAGTCTAGAATTGTGTTAGATACTACTAATTGTTAAATATAACTGCATGATTCATTCACTGGTGGCAACCTTGCATTGAGTATGGAAAGGACCCATATGGACCCAAGTCACAATATTCTGACTGCTTTGAAGCAAAACAAATCGCTACGACCACAAGTGATTTCCAGATACTGTGGTTTTCCTATATCACAGCCACGGTTTTGTTGTGGAAATTTGGATGCTGGACCACATGGCAACAATCGTCGGCTTATCATCTTCCAAGTAGAACGGCTCCCTCAGGACACATGTCTTCCTGCTCCTGGAATGATTGTCTCATTAACGAGATAATGGAACCAAATTACACAAGAACTACTCAATTTTCTCTGATTGTATGTGTAAAAGTGGACTAGAGTATTTGATCATATCCATTATCTACAATATCAATAGCAGCAGGGAGACGGACTAGAAGACACTCCTGCTCTACGGACACACACATGTCATTAGCTTTTTTCTCCAGGCCCGACCTTCAACATATGCTTCTTACCCACGCATAATGCCCCACTAGACAGCTCTTTTAGTCTGGTCGAACCATTATAAGTGAGTTAGGATGTTATAGCAGACAACATTCCGATATTATCGAGATGATAGTGTCTGGGAATCATATGAAATTCTCTGGAGTGTCCATGCATATCAGATACATACTTACGACGACAGTAGAGGTCTCCAGTAGATGAAGTATGTTAGATAAAGGACTATATCATTAACATCCAATACATATATATATATATCTCGACTGAAAAAGTTACAATTTCTACATGAATTGATCCTGTTCAATATAGACGCAAGAACCGTAAATCGTCAGTTCCTGATCATAAAGTATTATAGATTTTTTTATGCACGAGGCTAAATGTCAAATTTTCATCCCTGACAAGAATTGAATTGGAGCGATATGGAAGTGGTGGAAAAAATAGACGACGTCTGGCGACTAAAAAGCAACCATATGACTCTATAGGAAAGCAACCCTCGGCACCTAACATTCAGACCCGAGAATACAGCGGATTCAATACTGTGGATTCTCGGACGTAGCCTTATTATCTCAACCGCGCTTTTATTGCAGATGTTCATGTGGAGACTATGAAGTATCCACACGGCCCCTAGCACCGACGTAAGCGGAATTAGATACGCTAGCTCGGGAGCTGTGATGACATATCAGCTCAAATAGCTCATCTGATTTTAATGCATGAGATTTAAACGCCTCAACATGGGGTAACCTGGTAAATGCAAGAATACCCAGAGAAACTAACCTGTAATATTTGACGTCGTACGGCTTAAATTTCCCACCAAAACAATACACCTACGTAAATTTGTCGAGTGATATGTACAGAGGTCTGGCCTCGGAGACTAACAGTCCACCAGCAGAATCCTGCCATATACAGGTAATAAATTGGAGCGATATACAAGAGGTATTCGAAGTAAATTATGTCACTAACCGTTCGAGCAGAGATCCTATCCCAGCGATAAATCGTGTACGATTGATAACCTTTGGGCTATTTAATATATTTATAATCAGAATCAGTTCACGTTGATTCTGTAACAGTATAGCTTACAATTATGTAAGTAACTGTCTCTGTGTGTTTATCCGGTTCATACAACCACAATTATGGTAGAAATGTCACGAAATTTCATCAGGACGGAAAACTGATATGTAACATAGTTACGTAACTATGGGGAACGTAAAAAACAAACAAGAAGGGCATTTCACGTCCACTGGGGGACAGATGATTTTGTCGAAATGCCGTGAAACTTAGTCAGAATAGCTATGGGGTTCAGATAAGTAACACACAATATACATGTACATACTGTATACTGTGTCAGTCGATCTGCCAGGATCAAAGGTGCTTAGAAGAGTATTAGAGTGTGCGTAGGAGAGTATTAATAATATAATAGGAGAATAATATAATATTCATATGTAAATATTACTATTACCAGGTGCTGGTTAAAGAATTGAGTGTAGACATATCTTCATCAAATACGTCTACTTACT
>JAVTVY010033565.1:0-14285 GCA_036873755.1 Hanleya hanleyi
GCTAATTTTGACATAAATGGCTGCCCATATCAAACAATCAGCGCTGTTTCCATAACGAAGCTGAGGTGGTTTAACGTTTATCAATGAAGAAAATCACCGATCAACTGCCATAGAATATAATGTGAAACAAGAAGACCGGAATAGTACATTCATCAGATTGCCGATGCCCAAAATGTGTTGTCTCATATATCTAGATGACAACGTGATGTAGAGACGCTATTTATTCCTCTTTGTACCGGTTATGCTCAGAAGAATGACATAGAATCTTGTGCATAGAAGGTGTTGGTCTGGAGTTGAATTACCGTAAACTACATAAATGCTACCTTTCTACTATAGTACTATAAATAAAAATCTGTTGTATTGTTGGGAAAATAATGTGATTCAAAAAGTTGTTTTGATCCTGTACAAGGGCACTGAAAACCATTAAACAGATGTAAATGTATTTTCACACGTGAAGCTTGAAATCTACTGAACCTATATTATTCAATCTGTTTCCTTTAATTAACAAATTGTAAAATTAAATCGGCGATCGTTATTTATTTGTACCAGGGCCGAACCACTAAATGACCAGAACATTCACCAATATACTTTCATTTTTTGTGGCACGAACACATCGATGTAAATATATAAATACCCAGAATATAATCTTGCTCAATCTCACAAAAGGCATGTTATGAAGAGAACCTGTGGCTGTTATGGAAGGTTGTACATGTACCATATTATGATGAAACGTACCGTAGGGGAGGGTCACATCATATCTCAATGAAAATACGATCGAGTCCTAATGCCTACTGTACTTCGTAGGTCCTGTGACGTTAGTCACACTGCTCATGTATATAGCTTCTCCTGCAAAATGTGCAGGGGGTTGAACCTTTAAAAGACTGATAACCAACCATAAGCCAAACACAACCATATCAATGAATTACCTACCCCCATCCCATGAACTTTTTCCTACGAAGTAGGCTCTCATTTGCAAATTTCCGGTAGTCAGTGAGTTCATCCGAATCCTTTCGTCGGCAAGATAAGAAAAACCATTGACATTAGAACATTGATTTTTGGCATGAACGTGCATTAGGGGACTATTACCAGCAAGTTCTGAGCTGACCTACGTAGATGACCTATAAGCCTCGGAATTTTGAGAGAATTTCGGGTTATTTGTAGATAGAGGGCCCCCTAGTCATCTCAACCGTTTTCTGTAGAGAGCCCCCAAGTCATCTCTCGAGTACACATTTAGATCATATCAAACCCTACTTCGTAGGTCCTGTGAATAAGGTAATAACTTTAATATTTCAATCTCCCTATCAAAACTCACCCACCCCCAATTTTGGGGACAAAATTCAATTTGCTGTTCTAATAAATTTGATCACACTCTAAAATCATTGAAAAAACAAAGCAATAGTGGAAGATCTGCATGATTTTGGACCATTTTGTTAGCTTCCAGTTCGAATAAATTTGATCACCCCAGATTTTATGGTGGGAAATTTCACTTCCTGTGATTGAATTATTAGAGGGATTACCGTAGCCCTGGGAGATGTTTTGCCAGTTTCCAGTACTATTATCTATTTGTCATATTAAACTGTCTTTGTCAAACAAAGCAATAGTTGTCTCATTGGTACTATTTGTACTATTTTTTTAAATTATTTCATACAAATTAATCTTGAACATAGAATGTATTGATTGCAGACTGTTTAATGTCGAGACTTTGTAAATAAATATTTCAGATAAAACAATTCAGGAGTTACAGTATCATTTCATCAATTGAAACTTTGCTCCTTCGTCTGAGCTTGCCATGCCCAGTAATAAATGAGAAAGGTGGTACATAAGGCTGGATTTTGGTATATATGTGGTGCAGTTGAGATCAAAAAACTTAAAATGTCCTATTGAACAATTGTTTTAATTTAACAGAATGAGAAAATTCATGTACAGAATATGTGAAAGTTCTAGCTCAATTGCATTATGATTATATTGAGGACATGAAATTGAAATCTGCAGCATGTGCTGTGTAAGCCACTACTTCCCGGAACCAGCTTTTCATACCTCTAATCTTAAAGAGCGGCAGTTATTCATGGGGAGATCAGACACTTTCCAGAAAGGGCTATGGGCAAGGGCAGCAATTGAACCAGTTAAACCTTAATTCTCTCTCTCTCTCTCTCTGGTATCCCTTGAATTATTTTCGTCTCCTGCACAATCAATCACTTTTTACCCCTCAGCCTATTAGGCTGTGGGGTCTTGTCGTTGGCATGTACGTCCGGTTGTCAACAATTCTTGTGATCGATCTAGAAACCGAACCGTTGCTTCTAGAGACTTTCAAATTTGGTACACAGAATTGTTGGGTGGTTAACCACAAGCCTATTGAATCTGGACCCGATTGGTTGGAAACTTTGGCGGCCATCTTTAATTTATGCGAAACCATCACAGCTTTCTCGTTACCAAGCTTTCTTTAGAACGACTTACCCTAGGCACACCAAACTTGCCGTGCACATCCATATGCTCATGACCCAGAACCCTATTGAATCTGGGCCCGATTGGGTGGAAACTTTGGCGGCCATCTTTAATTTATGCGAAACCATGAATCTTGTGTATCTCGGAAACCATTTTGCTGTTCAGTGTGAAACTTTGTAGAGATTATCGATACATCAAGAAACTTTGAAGGAATGACCAAACCAGTTTTCCTGATTAGGTGAAAGCCTTGGCGGCCATCCTTTAATTTATGCAGAATCTTTAATGATGTATTTCTTTGATACCATTGAAGTGTTCTATACGAAACTTGGTATACAGCATCGATGTATCAAGAGACTTGACTTGCACTGAATAACCACATCAATTCTTCTGAGAGGCGGGAAGGATGGCCGGCCATTTTTAATTTATGCAAAATCATTAATGATCTCTATCTCTGATACCGTTTAAGTGCTCGATATAAAATTTGGTAAACATCATCGATGCAGCAAGAGACTTATGATGAATGACAGAACTGGTTTCTCTGATTGGGTGGAAATCTTGGTGGCCATCTTTAATTTATGCAAAATCTTTAATGATATATATCTCGGATACCATTTAAGTGTTCGATGTATCAAGACACTCGCAATGAAGATCAGTTCCTCTGAATGACCGGAAGGATAGGCGGCCATCTTTAATTTATGCAAAATCATTAATGATCTCTCTCTGATACCGTTCAAGTGCTCGATGTAAAATTTGATATACATCATCAGTGCATCAAGAACTTACGATGAATGACAGAACTGGTTTCTCTGATACCGTTTAAGTGCTCGATATAAAATTTGGTAAACATCATCGATGCAGCAAGAGACTTGTGATGAATGACAGAACTGGTTTCTCTGATTGGGTGGAAATCTTGGTGGCCATCTTTAATTTATGCAAAATCTTTAATGATATATATCTCGGATACCATTTAAGTGTTCTATATGAAACTTGGTTTACAGCATCGATGTATCAAGACACTCGCAATGAAGATCAGTTCCTCTGAATGACCGGAAGGATAGGCGGCCATCTTTACTTTATGCAAAATCATTCTGATACCGTTCAAGTGCTCGATGTAAAATTTGATATACATCATCAGTGCATCAAGAAACTTACGATGAATGACAGAACTGGTTTCTCTGATACCGTTTAAGTGCTCGATATAAAATTTGGTAAACATCATCGATGCAGCAAGAGACTTGTGATGAATGACAGAACTGGTTTCTCTGATTGGGTGGAAATCTTGGTGGCCATCTTTAATTTATGCAAAATCTTTAATGATATATATCTCGGATACCATTTAAGTGTTCTATATGAAACTTGGTATACAGCATCGATGTATCAAGACACTCGTAATGAAGATCAGTTCCTCTGAATGACCGGAAGGATAGGCGGCCATCTTTAATTTATGCAAAATCATTAATGATCTCTCTCTGATACCGTTCAAGTGCTCGATGTAAAATTTGATATACATCATCAGTGCATCAAGAAACTTACGATGAATGACAGAACTGGTTTCTCTGATTGGGCGGACTTTCTACATCACTAAGGAACCACTGTTCAGCGACTAATGTTGTCATACTTGGAGACTTCAACAATGACTTTGCTGTCGACTCGGCTGAAACAACCAAGATAAACGACTTCTTCCAAGAGCATGGGCTCTTTCCCTTAATCCACACCCCAACCACAGATCTTGGGACAACCATTGACCAGATTTTCACCAATTTCAAACTCACAGATATACAATTTGGTGCCCATGAAACATATTATTCATATCACAAGGCTGTTTGGATTGCCATCCACCCACCCTCATCCTCTGCTTGATCACAGATGGAAAGAGACAATCAACAGGTACACAGGGATTCATACAGTTATTGCTATCAAAGACTTTTATTATTGTTTAGATTATTATTAGGGTTCAAAGCCAAAATAGCTTGAAGCCTTTTGTTTTTGTTCAGAATATTCTGTTCTTCCGCCATATTTTTCGCACGCGCTATGTCAAAATATTTATTATAATCCTTCAATGCATCCAACATCCCACACTGAATTTATCATATTTTAATCTTTTACAAGCCACTGCTAAAGCATCTAATGCATTCAACCAAATCTTTCAGGCTTTTACTTATGCATTTTTCATTCATTGTGTACCAATATACACTGACTAAAACTGTCTGGCTGAGGGGTTGTTGCACCTTTTAGGTGCTGCCTCATGTTCTATAAGAATCAACACAGGAAGTCACAATTTTAGTTTTATTCATTTTTTATTGAAGTTCAGCCAACCATCACAGTCAATATGAAGCAGCTGAACTATTTGCTGGACAGAACGTTTAGTAATGACCATATCAACCAATCAGATTTTAACGGAATATAGCATCAGTTATTCATACACACTCTCATACAGGAATCATAGCACTTCACTGACATTGCCATATCATGGTTTTTTAATACAACCTGGATCCATATTAAATAGTGACGCAATGATCCAATCTATTTCAGAAGCAACGACTCAGAGCTCCGTTTCGGTTGACCCCTAATATCGAAGTTTCGAATGGTAAATTGGATTTCCAATACAGATTGTTGGATCAGAAATAATAAAAGTTATCACCAATTTAATCATTTATTTTTTTATCACCATTTTCAAATTAAAACACTTCCGTAACCCGGATCGTCTGAAAAATCATGTAACACATTCATTAGGATCAAGAGATTATGATAAAATTCTCAGATTGCAGACAATGGTCTAAAATACATTATACTGCTCACAGCTTCAACAATCTATCAGCTCTGTTTTCCGATGTATTATGTAAACATCAAGCAGTTTATCAGAAATAAACTGCCTAAGTTATAAGTTGCCCATCACCTCACACACAATGTTATAGCACTGTTCAATAAAGCACAAAGTCTGTACACATTGGTATAGCAGATTACGAATGTGTTAGAATTATTCTTTCAACACACCGGCAAAAAATTACGTTTTTCAATTATTTTTATTAAACTGAGGCGGAAAATATGGTCGTATTTAATCAGAGAGACGAATTATTAAAGAGAGTACTGTATGCTTCATCGGGGTTGTCATAGTTCTTTGGAGCAAACTTGGTTTCTGTCCTATAACTGATAAAAATGGAGTAAAATACATTGAAATTCAAGAAGGGTATACTCAGAGATTGTAATAGATAAAGATACATATTTAAACAGTTTATGAGGGGATTGGAAGCCAGAAGATCTTTGCTAACTTCCATCTTTCTTCAAACTCATCAGAGACTTTTAAATTATTTTTGAATTATTTTCTGGGGGATGAGGCCGTTCAGCATTGGAAGAATTTGATGACACTCCACCACGAATAATAGCACCCTCGCCTGCATAGAGATACAAAATCAAACAATTTATATGTCTAAATTAACCTGACTTCAAGTCACATCTTGCATTTGGATGATCTCCTTTTCACCCAGCACTACATCCCCAATCACAGATGGTAGCATCTTCACCACGTCAAGGTTTCTATTTGTGAGTCAAAGGCGAACCCTTGACTAACTTGCATAGCAAACCGCGTTCCGCCCACATTCCAGTTACGGGACAGAAAACTGCGCTGATGGTAAAATACGTTTGGGTTTTAATTTCGCTGCTAAACTATTCACTGATACCGAATGTAAAATATTTAATCTGAGCATGCATAACAATAAAATATTAATGGATAGACCAGTGAAATTTTATAAAAAATCCATGTGTTTCTACCCAATTCAAGTCCTTCAGTGGGAAGGTGAGGTCGGATACAATGACATCGCGGACCACCTTTGAAGTTTCAGTGCTTCCTACATTTGCCTGGCTTGTTGAATGTTTGATGGTAGATAAATGGGTTTATTTTCTCTTCAAATAGATTTTGTTTTAAACTAGGTTTTCTTTATATTTATTAATGTTCATGGTTGTTGAAAAGGTGAATGTTCATCTGCCACTGGGTATCGCACAAGCTATGGTGTTTTTGAATCTGTTGTCACGGTCGCCATGGTCGCGGTACTTAAGTGATCTGATTGGTCAATATGTGCAGGATGTTGCTGTTGCAGATTGGCTGACATCTACCGCTGTGTTGTCGTTGATCGCGATACATTGCCCAAGCGTACCAGGGGCTATATCTAGGATGGAGATACCCCTGGTGTTAGCGAGGACGAGATGGTAGGGGCCCTGTGCCTGCTAAAATAGTCCTTATGCTATATATGACAAGATATCCAACGATGAGAACATTTGTCGCAGCACTGAACTAAGAGGTCCATATCCCCTTTATTTCAGTCTGGATTTAATTGTTAATTTAAATAGAACAAAATGACTAAATTTTAATTTTATTGTTAATTCAGAGACCCCGGATCACATGTTAAAAGTCTTGCTTGTTTAACCCTCTCTGAACCATACCGGTAAAAAAATTAATAAGAAATAGAGAGTTTCCAGACAAACAGTTTTTATCACATCACATTGTCGGCAATATCGGAGTTTTGCCTTTAAAACTGTGAGAATGGGGATGACTATTATCCCTATTCATAAATATCATCGTCATTTTGAAACGGTCAAAATAGCTGGCACAGAGGGCGTTAATGTTAAATTCCTGAGACCACAATGAAATGGAACTACAATTAAAAATGTCCGCTGGTGACGAATCAAAGTAACTAACTTTTTGAATATTGTGGGTTGTTGCATTCATAATTGTGTAATATGAGGGAAAAAAACAAAGAAAACATTTACAGGTTTGTGTGCATTTTTTAGCTATGGACAATGTTAAGTGGACTGACCCATGCTCCATTTTATAACCCAGAAAAGATGGGTTTTGAAGAATATTCATGAAAAAAACATATAAATAGTATTTAACTTTTTCTTAATTTCTGTTCTAAATGAAGATAATCACATTCAGTGTCTATCAAAATTTATCAAATTGGATGGCACCAAATTCCCATCTAGAAAACTTTTCAAGGAAATCCCTATCGCTGAACCCAGGGAAGGGAGATAACCTACTGGGAGAAACTGGCAAAAACATGGAAAATGGCCTCCAAAATCACCAGTGGATTTATCTTAAGTCTGACATGTTTCACTAAATGACTGGGATGTCAATTACATGTAGTAGTATTGGATTAACATCACAATGAACATCTCTGTGAACTGTAAAATACATTTCATATAAATTGCCACCAGCGTGGAGAAAGCAATGCCAACCCAGGCACTATAGAAATAGCATTGGTTCCGATTTGTTCATGCAGTTGTACTTTGAAATAAAGAAATGATTCCATCTAGCGACCTCCAATGTCATAACTAAACACTGTGAATTTTTCTGTGATGTTAAGTGTCAGAAATGCTTTTAGCTCTTTAAATAGTGCGGTCTTAAACAGGGGCTCTTCCAAAATAATACGAACCAAAACTGGCTTCAATAGACGCCAAAACAACAATTTGACCTCAATTTTGGTGCACAAAGTCTCCCCCTAATTTAGTTATTGACATTTCTTTGTATATCTTTGAAAATTTCCATATTTTGGGATCACTGTGACCTTTGACCTCCATTTTCATATGCGACTCCTCTTCTTCACCTTGTGTATCCACTTAAAAAAAATGCAACGGCAGACAGAAAACTGACAGACATGAACTGTACAATGATTTCCAGATTTTTAGGCCACACTTAATGACCTTTGACCTCAACCTTGATTTTGGTACACAAAAATTGTATCCACTCACTGAAAATTGCAACTGTAGATAGAAAACTGTCACAGATATGGACACAGACACATACGAGCATATTAAACTCCCCACAAAATCAGCAACACATTTATCAACGTTTTTTTTTCTTCTTTTCAGAAACGACTTTGTTTGGCCTTTAGTTAGACAACACCCTTTTAACAGACATTTCCCAAAAAGAGATGCCCGCCCATGAATTTATATCATATATATGGAGAAAGTAGGAATTTATTGCAGACCCTCAGTAGTTCATTTTAGGAAATATATATCAAACTGTTTTCATTGATGTCTGGTATAAAACTGATAACTTGAGTAGTTTAGCTGGTAGTATACAAGAATGAAAAACAAAAAGATCAAATTGCTATTCAAATCTTGCATTAAATGACACTGCAAAAAAAAACAATGCAAAATGGTATCAAATGCATGTATAACATTTCTCAAACTTTCTTTCATATTAGACATGGTGTAAGTTCATAATACATGTAGCACACTGATCCAGTAGATATTTACAATTTAAGTTGTTGATTTGGCCCTCAAACAGTTGTACAAGTGAGCCATGATTTCCAAATCAACTAAAACACATCAAACGCTGTGCATATGAATATGAATAATTTGTGTCACATGTGCAGCGAGAGGTGCGGACCATTACCAAAAAAAAAACAAATAAAAAAAATCCCAATTAAAATCAGCAAATATTTCTCCAGTAGAACATATATATCGTATAAGATTAAAAAACAGCTAATTTACGCCAGTGAGAATTTGAGACAGCCATTTTGATAGTCCAGCTTCAAACAGTTTGATTATTCACACATGTTTTATAACATCAATAGTATTACAAAATATTTTAGATAAAAAGGAACAATATTTCAAACCAGTCTCCTGACAATACTATCGAGTCTATACAGTACCCTTGCCAAAGGAAAATATTATACAAATGCTAAAGATGGGGATCATGGGGGTAAAGGCACCGGTAAAGTTGATGGTCAGCCAGCTGGGTCATTCACATTTCATAAACCCCCTACTCGTGCTACATATATTGGCATAATCAAATTATGACTAATAATTTTGTTGGGCAAAGGTCATTCCATTCCACACTTAGGGGTTTCGTTTGAGCGTGAAAGGTGCTGATGAATCAGTTACAAATTTTGGCAATTAATATTGAAAATTAATTATTGAGTGAATGTAAGCAGTATGCCCTGAAGTTTGTTTCATTTTCACTCAAAAAAAAAAAAAAATTGCTCAGACAAAGGAAAAGTGGAATTGTTTCCAAATTGGACTTATTCTCAAAACAACTGCTGGAATATCTGTTGCCTTCTCCCATAAAAAAACCCATCCATTTGATGAAAAAATCTAATCATATCTGCATGAAATCCCCTTAAAAAATGAATGTAACAGACAGGATATATATTTTTTTTTGCAGAGAAATTCAAATATAAGTATTAACAATAATGCATTTTTTTGGCTATATTTTTGTCTTTTACGTTTTGAAGATCAGGTTTGAATAATCATAAAGATAGGAGTATTTATACTTCACACCAAGGTCAATGCTGCCCGCACGAAGATGACTAGATAATCAGGAAAGACATTTCCCCATATTCAATTTCATCTTCGTGATTTTGATTGACAGCTAGCCAGTGCAGACTGCTGCATTGTCAAAAGTTCTGAGATCTACATATGTCATGTCATAGTCGGAACAAGACGATTTTCTTGAATAAAAAACCATTTGGAAATGTTGATAAAAATCTTTCAGTTCCCTTCAAATTATAGCCAGTCTTGGCTTGGCAGTTGTCAATTCTCAGACAGGGTCGCGGTGATGGCGACCGTCTAGGGTTGAGTTGTGCATCCCGTTCTTCAAACACAGCCAATGACGGAAATTATTCTCATAACTTTGGTCTCCAGTCGTTGAACAATGTCAAGTTCTTCAAACGTAACCGCTGATTGGCTGAAGAAATTGTTATGCTGAGTTCATCATCTGATATAAAAGGTCCCTCTTCGGTAATCCGAAGGTACATAGTCCTTGAGGGTAAAACAAAAGGTTCCTGACTCCATAATCCCGTCACCATTAGCACAGTAACAGGGGGATAATTTCCAAACTTCATCATTCTCCCCGTATCCTGTCTAAACATGTGTCACCTGATAACACTTCGACATGCATAGACATACTGGCCACTATTTCCGCTGTACAAAGTGGGTATGGAAACTATCTGAAAGGCATTGTGGGTAGGAGTTCAAATATCCATCTGGAACTGAGGTTGTTCCTCAGGTCCTGCTGCCGCCGCTGGTTGAGCTGAAAAACAACAAAGAAATGGGTTATGTCAAGTGTCAAAGAATGAGAACTATGCCAAAATTGATTAAACTAGAAATGGGTTATGTCAAGTGTCAAAGAATGAGAACTATGCCAAAATTGATTAAACTAGAAATGGGTTATGTCAAGTGTCAAAGAATGAGAACTATGCCAAAATTGATTAAACTAGAAATGGGTTATGTCAAGTGTCAAAGAATGAGAACTATGCCAAAATTGATTAAACTGAGAAACCTATTTCCTGCTGGAGTTGTCCTCTACGGGAAATGAGGATGTAAGTTACGATAAGTTGAATAATTTTTTTGAAAATAGCATTTAAAGAATTTAAAATAAATTTTAAATTGAATTTTGTTTTAAATCCGAATATATTCAGTTTTACACTGTCAGAACAAATTTATATATTTGGAATCCTTAAGAAATGCTCTTTCAACAAATATATACGTTACTATAGCTACATGTACTTTCAGCTTGATCAAGACAAATTCTGAAGGGCATGCAAACGTGTTCAAGATGGCTCGGTGTCCTTAATGATGTAATCAGCCTCAAAATCTAGACTGCCATCAAGATTTCTGAAACTCCGTGAGAGTGACATATGTTAGAACAGGTACAGAATGAAGTCTATTTGACCACATCAATCTCCGTGTCTAGCGTTCATGAGAAAACAGGAGAAAAGGATAATCAAAAATAAATGGCATGCAATGCGCACGGTGTGGCTTGGACATGTTGGATGTCGAATGTTTCAATTGAAAGTGGGAGTCATCACTGCTTGTTGAATGACGCCATAATGTGGAGTGTCGTAAAACTGATGCCATCTGTTCTTGATGTTGTGGAAGTACACGCTATGTCGAGACTGAAGTTCATTTAGGCGGAGGAAAATTTCCAAAATTCTCCGGACTGATATTCTTTCATTTACTGTAAATATTTACCTCACTGTTATCAAATATGAAAACTGTGAAGCCTTAGCCGAAAACAGTGCAGCAGAGAGTTGAAAAATCTCTTCAATTTTGAGGCTGATTACATCTTTAAGGTTTACCTGAATAAGATCCAAACAGGGTGCTATAATGTAGTGTCAATGAGAGGCTTGCACAATAACACTGGTAGATTAACCCAAAGTTGACAAAACAATTTGATTATACAGTTGGTACAGTACAGTACGAACATGGCAAATGCCCCATTCTCACCAGGTTTCTCTTCTTTGGCAGCCTTGGGTTCTTGCTCGTGACCGTTCTCTGCCGGCATGTCCACCTGGCCAGGGCTTGTCACACCGGGAATCTTGGCCATATTAGCGGGCGGACTCTTCGTCAGTGGAGACTGTCTACACTGTAACAGGAACGATCTGTCGTAGATTAGCTTAGTGCCTGCAAGAAAATTCAATGACATAATTGAGCTTTAAAACTGATAGCGTCAGAGATAAAGAGATTGAAAAGATTTGAAGTTCCATGTTCCATTCTCCGGGCATCACGTCAGCGGTGTGCGCAGCTGACGAACCGGCATTGCACACAATGTGTGTCGCGCTCTGCGTCATGAAAAACATTCAACATCATTGGTATGAACCTGTAATATCACCTGAAATTACAGCTGAAATTAGGAGGTCTTGACTCGCTAATAGAATTTACTATGAAGGTCTATCCTGGGTTTGATTATTCAAAACCCACACTTAATTATCTGTCGTTTCGCAATACAAGTAGCATGAAGCATCCTACGGGTGGTGTCAGAATTTGTGTAATATAGTTCATTGTGTGTAATTCTATAACACTTGTGTCAATAACATCGAGCTAACCGTGCATTTATTAAACATTTTAGCATGGTTATGTGAAATCAACATGCGTCAAGTGCAGGTGTTCATTGGGGAATTCCATTTCACAAGTCGGATGAAGAAAGAGACATCTGCTTTCATACAAGTAACAATCGAATAAAACAAACAAATAAATTACAAGATGAAATTTCTTTCTCAAGCTTAACTGTCGTTTCCATCGTGAAATTGATCAACAAAGCGACACAAATAGACATATATCCACGTAATTTCCACACAGCTGACAGTATCACTCCCCATCTGAGAGACCACATAAACTGGTCCTCTGAGATGATGCCAACCGAGACGGGAGCATCAGCGGAAGAGTTTTATCAATAAAGCGGAGAAATGTTGTCAAAGATTAAAATATGTTATCAACCTTTCATTATAACCTTTGTTGATGATCAATTTGGGTAGTGCAACAGAATAGAAATAATGTTTTAATAGGCGTGCTAAATGGTTATTTTAGGCACGGTTAGTGTAGGAAGTTTATCAATTTTACGGCGCGGGTTCCTCCCTTGCCCTAAAATACAAACTCTCACACTAACCGTGCGTGAAATAACCATTGAGCACGCCTATGAAAACATTATTTCTTAAATACTTTGTTCTTTTACACTGAATTTTAGCATCAAATCACCTCAAAACTGTTCATATTAACAAAAACCAGTGGCAAGCATTTGCACAGACATTTTATAAATGTTCAGAGGAATCCAAAATATAGTGCTATGTTATTCAGTCCAGTCACATGCCGGCAGTTTTACACTCCTGACGTAATTATCATAGCGACATCATTGAAGTTGCACATCTCTCGGCCTCTAAATCGGTCTCAAAACTGAATAGTATGGTAATTTCCCTATTCATCGGAGAATCAGAAATTTGTATTTATTGGTCAATAGAATATACCGAGTCAGATTTATTTTCTAATGAAATTTACACTTTCTCTCCATTATACATGTTATAAGAAGCCTCTACTGGAAATGAAGTAACCATGGCAACAGGTTGCAAATGGATAATTGTTTGTCACAATGTCAGAATTCTAGGCGAATGTGCACTAACACAGACAAACTTCAATTTACAATGAAAATAAATACGAAGCTGCGCATCTGAAAACCCCTCGGCTCTGGGCGCCAGCCATTCATAATGTATTCAATTTGAAGCAAGACTTCAGGAACACGAAGCAGTCAAGTGACAAATATACAGATTATGAAAAAATTTGCCATTAGAAATGTCCTCTAAGGTTTACGTCCAATCAGAGAAGTCGGTATTCATTACATAAGTCTGTTGATGCATCGATGATGTATACCAAATTTTGTCATAGAGCATTTGAAAATTATCAGAGATAGAGATCATTAATGATTTCGCATAAATTAAAGATGGCCGCCCATCCTTCCACCACTCAGAGAAACTGATGTGGTTATTCATTGCAAGTGTCTTGATACATGGATGCTGTATACCAAGTTTCATATAGAACACTGAAATGGTATCAAAGATATACATCATCAAAGATTTTGCATAAATTAAAGATGGCCACAAGGTTTCCGCCCAATCAGAAACACCAGAACTGCCATTTATCGTAAGTCTATTGATGCATCGATGATATATGCCAAATTTTACATCGAGCACTCGAACGGTATCAGAGATAGAGATCACTAATGATCTCGCATAAATTAAAGATGGCCGCCCATCCTTCCTGCCACTCAGAGGAACTGATGTAGTTATACATTGCAGGTCTCTTGATACATCGATGCTGTATACCAAGTTTCGTATAGAACACTTGAATGGTATCAAAGATATATATCATTAAAGATTTTGCATAAATTAAAGATGGCCGCCAAGGTTTCCACCGAATCAGGGAAACTGGTTTGGTCGTTCCTTTGAAGTTTCTTGATGCATCGATGATCTATACCAAGTTCACACACGGAACAGTGAAATGGTACCTAAGATACACAAGATTAATGATTTCGCATAAATTAAATATGGCCGCCAAAGTTTCCAACCAATCAGGTC
>JAVTVY010033566.1:0-15286 GCA_036873755.1 Hanleya hanleyi
CGTTAGATGTATTCTCGGCTACTCTTGTCCAATCAGAAGTCGCCATTTCAGAAAGTTCCATCTTCGACCATGTTCGCTCTGAACCGTTTGTTCTAATCGTCATCGGGCAGGTCAGGATACCGTTGAGGAAACATATCCTCAGATAGTTGCTTGTGCATTCTGAGTATCTATCAGTGCATGGGTGAATACTTTCATCCGATGGGGGTGGTGGGTCAGCTTAACCACGAAGAATGTAACATTGGTGACCCTCTCCACTATCCACTTGGTGCTGGGACGCTGTTCATAGGCCATTCCAAGGGATCCACAGTGTCCAGTTGGGCCAGCATCGTCTCTAGCGACGCCCGATTGGTAATGGTGAAAGGATGGTCGTACACTGGGTTGATGGCACTGGAATAGAAATAGCACAATTCACGTGTCATCTTATGGCATAAGATGTACCAAAATGCTACTAATGTGAAGGACGTAGGTTGGTCATTGAAGATGGCTTCCACGTAGCTGCGTAGACGGGCGAGGTCGGTCAGTCGGAAATTGTACAAGTCCAATATAGGGTGATGACGGTGGAAGCAGTGTCGGATCATGGACCAATGGCGTCGATACATCTCACTCACTGTATGATCTTCGGGTAAGACATCACTGGGAACATCCACTGCATCTTCCAGAAAATGTTCGTTGTTGTCAGGCGTATGACTGGAAACAGTAATGCTAGGGACCGGCTGGATATCTAGGCTCTTCTGAGCTGTGGGTATAGGCAGGCTCTCCGTGATCGCATCACCAGTGGCATTCTCCTCCCCGGGTTCATCTTCAGTGGATCTGTCCCTCCTGGGTGCCTCTTTAGTGGGAAGTTGTCCCTCATACCGTGGTGACGGACCATGAATCAAACGCTCATGCCGTTTTAACTAACTGGGTCGATTGAAGAGTTGACCACATTCTTCGCATGGACGCTTGGGTGGCCCATGAATTGAACGTTCATGGCGCTGTAAATGATCAGGGCGCTGAAACGACAGTGTAGGCCTACATATCGTACAGCTATACCGGGCGGTTCCATCGCGCTTGGTAGCCTCATGGCGGCGCAAGTCGTGCCGGCGAGTGAATGATTTCGAGCACGTGGTACAAGTGAACATCTTGGTGCTTGACAGAGTGTCTGATGAAACGACCAGGCCGTTTCCTTTTTATAGCAAGCTAGCTGTTGATCTATTTTTAGCACAATTAGTTCAACTTGGACGTCAGCGACAAGAACTCGGATGTAGGCGCGATCAGCGGTCGAGAAAAAGAACCAATCAGCGGTCGAACAATCAGCCAATCGATAAGCACCGGATTTTTCCATACCTCGGGGACTTGGGGTCCCTACGGTAGTCTTTCGACGCGGTCCGCAGATTAGCCGCCATTAGCCGCAATTGTGGGGAAAACCCCCAGACAAACACAAACAAGTCTGGACATGTCGAAAGGTCACGCCTCATTCACCCAAACCGGAAGTGACGTCATATGCAAATTTCTGAGGTCAAAGGTCAATAAGGCTCGATTTAACGGGACACTGGCCTTATTGACCTTTGACCAACTGTGAGGTCACTTCCGCTTCCGTTCACGTGACCGGAACTGACCTTTGTCCCCGGCACGCGCGTCCGTTCACGTGACCGGAAGTGACCTTTGACCCCGGCGCGCGCGGTGGAAACCTTTGCGCGCCGGGTCAAAGGTCACTTGCGGTCACGTGAACGGACGCGCGCGCCGGGGTCAAAGGTCAGTTCCGGTCACGTGAACGGAAGCGGAAGTGACCTCACAGTTGGTCAAAGGTCAATAAGGCCAGTGTCCCGTTAAATCGAGCCTTATTGACCTTTGACCTCAGAAATTTGCATATGACGTCACTTCCGGTTTGGGTGAATGAGGCGTGACCTTTCGACATGTCCAGACTTGTTTGTGTTTGTCTGGGGTTTTTCCCCACAATGGCGGCTAATGGCGGCTAATCTGCGGACCGCGTCGAAAGACTACCGTAGGGACCCCAAGTCCCCGAGGTATGGAAAAATCCGGTGCTTATCGATTGGCTGATTGTTCGACCGCTGATTGGTTCTTTTTCTCGACCGCTGATCGCGCCTACATCCGAGTTCTTGTCGCTGACGTCCAAGTTGAACTGATTGTGCTAAAAATAGATCAACAGCTAGCTTGCTATAAAAAGGAAACGGCCTGGCCGTTTCATCAGACACTCTGTCAACCACCAAGATGTTCACTTGTACTACGTGCTCGAAATCATTCACTCGCCGGCACGACTTGCGCCGCCATGAGGCTACCAAGCACGATGGAACCGCCCGGTATAGCTGTACGATATGTAGGCCTACACTGTCGTTTCAGCGCCCAGATCATTTACAGCGCCATGAACGTTCAATTCATGGGCCACCCAAGCGTCCATGCGAAGAATGTGGTCAACTCTTCAATCGACCCAGTTAGTTAAAACGGCATGAGCGTTTGATTCATGGTCCGTCACCACGGCATGAGGGACAACTTTCCACTAAAGAGGCACCCAGGAGGGACAGATCCACTGAAGATGAACCCGGGGAGGAGAATGCCACTGGTGATGCGATCACGGAGAGCCCGCCTATACCCACAGCTCAGAAGAGCCTAGATATCCAGCCGGTCCCTAGCATTACTGTTTCCAGTCATACGCCTGACAACAACGAACATTTTCTGGAAGATGCGGTGGATGTTCCCAGTGATGTCTTACCCGAAGATCATCCAGTGAGTGAGATGTATCGACGCCATTGGTCCATGATCCGACACTGCTTCCACCGTCATCACCCTATATTGGACTTGTACAATTTCCGACTGACCGACCTCGCCCGTCTACGCAGCTACGTGGAAGCCATCTTCAATGACCAACCTACGTCCTTGACATTAAATGTAGCATTTGGGTACATCTTATGCCATAAGATGACACGTGAATTGTGCTATTTCTATTCCAGTGCCATCAACCCAGTGTACGACCATCCTTTCACCATTACCAATCGGGCGTCGCTAGAGACGATGCTGGCCCAACTGGACACTGTGGATCCCTTGGAATGGGCCTATGAACAGCGTCCCAACACCAAGTGGATAGTGGAGAGGGTCAGCAATGTTACATTCTTCGTGGTTAAGCTGACCCACCACCCCCATCGGATGAAAGTATTCACCCATGCACTGATAGATACTCAGAATGCACAAACAACTATCTGAGGATATGTTTCCTCAACGGTATCCTGACCTGCCCGATGACGATTAGAACAAACGGTTCAGAGCGAACATGGTCGAAGATGGAACTTTCTGAAATGGCGACTTCTGATTGGACAAGAGTAGACGAGAATACATCTAACGGACAGGAACGAATATGACAGATGCAAATGGTGGCCTCTGATTGGATAAGAATCTTCTTGAATTGTAAATATACCCGACGCGGCTCCCCCAGCGTGGGTATGATGTAACATTGGGGAGAATAAACTATATGAAAAAACTTCTTGTTGTTGTTGTTCTCTCATGTGTCATCCTTGTTGTTGTTGTTGCTGTTGTTGTTCTCTCTTCGGTCTATATCATGGCGTTATGTTAGAGTGTTAAGGTGTAGCGACGGGCGTTGACGGGCGTCACTGCATTTCGAAGAATTAGTGACAATTCCATGGAATATCAGAGCTTCTGAGCTATTTCACCAGGGCGTTGAAGCATTAAGAATGACGTTGGTGGGCGTTGCTACAAGAGGACACCTCACACGACGCATTCGCACCGCGGATGGTCCATGTCTACACCAAGTAACATCCTTCACTGCTAAAAAATGCCCACTTTCGCTACTACTCGTACTGATGACGTCACCAATGACGTCACAGATGCTGTGGATATCCCTCAAATTGGGGTCTACACCCCGAGAGCTACAACATGACACCTCCCATGACGCATT
Organism: Hanleya hanleyi; assembly: GCA_036873755.1. NCBI lineage: Eukaryota > Metazoa > Mollusca > Polyplacophora > Lepidopleurida > Hanleyidae > Hanleya > Hanleya hanleyi. The sequence continues at coordinate 3,908 of JAVTVY010033566.1, forward strand.
CGGACCAAGGATGGTCCATCTCTACACCAAATACCATCCTTCACTGCCCCAAAACGCTCACTTTCGCTACTACTCGTACTGATGACGTCACAGATGCTGTGAACAGCCCCCTGGGGGTAGAGTGTGCTAAAAATAGATCACCAGCTAGCGTGCTATAAAAGGGAAGCGGCCTGGCCGTTTCATCAGACACTCTGTCAACCACCAAGATGTTCACTTGCACAACTTGCCAGAAGCAGTTTACTCGTCTAGATAATTTACGACGCCACGAGGCCTCCACCCACAACGATGGACTGTATACTTGTATAACCTGCGCACAGTCATTTAATCGGGAAGATGCTTTACTGCGCCACGAACGTTCAATTCATGGGCCACCCAAGCGTCCATGCGAGGATTGTGGTCAACTCTTCAAACGACGCAGTCAGTTGCTGCGACACCAACGTTTGATTCATGCCCCGGTACAGAGTCATACGCCTGACAACATCGAACATTTTCTGGACGATTCCACCAAGATGTTTACTTGCACAACTTGTCAGAAGCAGTTTACTCGTCTAGATAATTTTCGACGCCACGAGGCCTCCACCCACAACGATGCACGGTATACTTGTATAACCTGCGCAGGGTCATTTAATCGGGAGGATCAGTTACTGCGCCACGAACGTTCAATTCATGGGCCACGCAAGCGTCCATGCGAGGATTGTGGTAAACGCTTCAAACGACGCAGTCAGTTGCTGCGACACCAACGGTTGATTCATGCCCCGGTACCAGGGGGAGGGCATGAACGACAACTTCCTACTGAAGAGGAGGTCAGACCCAGTGAAGATAAGCCCGGGGAGACGAACGCCACTGGTGATGCGATGGACAGCCCGCCTATACCCACAGTTCAGAAGAGCCTGGATATCCAGCCGGACCCCAGCGTTACGATTACGAGTCAAACGCCTGACAACATCGAACATTTTCTGGGCGATCTCTTACAGGACAACCATCCAGTGAGTGACATCGATCGGCGCCATTGGTCCATGACACGGCACTGTTTCCACCCTCATGGCCCTATTCAAGATATTTACAATTTTCCACTGACCAACCGCACCCGTCTACGCAGCAACGTGGAAGCCATCTTCAAAGATCAAACTACGGCCTTCAAATTGAATGTCGCTTTCGGGTACATCTTACGTCACAAAAAGACGGGCCAGTTACGGTATTCTTATCCCGGCAATAATATTTATGTGTCTGGCCAGCCGTTCACCATCATTAACCGGAGGTCACTAGAGACGATGGTGGAGATACTGGACACCGTGGAACCCTTGAGATGGGCACAACGTCAACGCCCCAACATACAATGGGTAGTAGAGAGGGTAACCAATGTCACGTTTTTCCTGACCAAGCTGATCGACCACCGCCATCGGTTGAATGCGTCACCCGCGCACTGATGAATACCATAACATGCCGCACATACTCTCTGTGTCTACATGCTGATCGTTGACTTGAGCTCAGTATACACTTGTACCTAATGTGACGGTGCGTTAAATAATAAAACATGGTGTTTGATATTTCAATTTGTTTTGCTGTTAACATACTAAACATACCCAGGGAGCTCCCCCAGCCTGGGTATGATGTAACATTGGGGATAATAAACTATATAAACATTGCTGAACTTGTTGTTATTCACGACAACCGCTATCCGATTGTATAATACAGAATATATAATTAGTCTAGCTCCCACATCTGGCCTTCACATAGATACCTCACTCGACCCAATAGGTCCATGAGGGGCTCGGCTAGACCCCAAACACGTCTATTTTCATACTACGGCCAGGCTGCGCATGCGCAGAATGACGATAGTTCAACCCCACACCCACGCCATCAGAGGCTTCCTCACATAGGCTTCACATGGATACATCACACGACCCATTCGAACCGTGAATAGCCCATCTCTAACCCAAACACACACCCACATACCCCCAAAAATGCCTGCTTTCTATACTACGGGCCAGTCTGCACATGCACAGACGATTGAACACGGACGAACCATTAGTGTAGTCAAGTGCTCCTCCACGAGAGCTTCACAATAAGACCTCACTCGACCCCATTGGACCATTAGTGGCCCACATAGACTCCAACATGTCCACCCCGTATGGACCTATACACCCATAGCCATGCAGTATAGACCTATGGGCCTACCCAGGCCGCGGTGACTTTTTTCAAACATTTCACCGTTTCGCTCCGGGACACTTCCTATCATGTTCTAAATGACGAGACGTGAAAAACAAATCCAAACAACCCTACCGCAAATGTATAGAAGTACGTTTCCCAGGGGGACAAACATTGATCCTATACCCCCAGTATGGGACTATATGGGGCTATATCGTACTTTTTCAAAAATTTCACCGATTCGCTCCGGGACACCTCCTATCATGTTCTAAATGACGAGACTAAGAAAACGAGACCCCACAACCCTACCGCAAATGTATAGAAGTACGTTTCCCAGGGGGACAAACATTGATCCTATACCCCCAGTATGGGACTATATGGAGCTATATCGTACTTTTTCAAAAATTTCACCGATTCGTGCCGGGACACTTCCTATCATGTTTGTCTTGACGAGACTAAGAAAACGAGACCCCACAACCTATACCGCAAATGTGGAGAAGTAGGTTTCCCAGGATGGTCCTATACCCCCCATACCCCATATAGGCATTTTCCCGTAATTTAGAATAAAGTCCGTGTTCCGTATTTTTTCAGGAAAAATTTTACATACACCCACCCTGGAACTAGGGGGAGATAACTCTATTGATAGGCAAGCCCCGTTAAGCCCGGCGACCTATATACCCCCATACCCCATATAGGCATTTTCCCGGATTTTTCGATAAAGTCCGTGTTCCGTATTTTTTTTTTTTTCAGGAAAATTTTTACATGCACCCACCCCATTGACTGGATGCCCCTTCACCTAGGCTTCACATGGATACCTCATACAACTTCATTGGACCATTAGTGGCTTCCCTAGCTCCAAAACGTCTAGCGGGACCCATACAAGGTCCAGTTTTCGACACTAGGTGACCACATCCCGACGAAATGGCCAGTTTTCGACACCGGATGTGCCGCCATCTTGAACACACGTGCCGCCATCTTGGATATGTTCCATAATGCACCGGGTCAAAATACTCGCTTCTGATTGGACGAGAGCTCTGTGACGGATTTGAAATACTCGCTTCTGATTGGACGAGAGCTCCGCATTGCGTCTGCTCATGCGCAGAATGATATTCCTACTGCACACCCAACCCATCAGATGCCCCTTCACGAATGCTTCACATGGATACCTCATACAACTCCATCGGCCCATTAGGGACTGCCCTAGCTCCCAAAACGGCTATTTCCATATCCTTGGGCCACCGCGCATGCGCAAAATGCCGATATTTCAACCCCACACCCAGCCCATTAGATGCCCCTTCACGAATGCTTCACTTTGATACCTCACTCGACCCCATTGGACCATTAGTGACTCCCCTAGCTCCAAAACGTCTATTTTCATACCGTTGGGCCACCGCGCATGCGCAGAATGCCGATATTTCAACCCCACACCCAACCCATCACATGCCCCTTCACGAATGCTTCACTTTGATACCTCACTCGACCCCATTGGACCAATAGGGAATCCCCTAGCTCCAAAACGTCTATTTTCATACCACCGCGCATGCGCAGAATGACCCTAATTCAACCCCACACCCAGCCCATCAGATGCCCCCTCACGAATGCTTCACTTTGATACCTCACTCGACCCCATTGGACCATTAGGGACGCCCCTAGCTCCAACACGGCTATTTTCATACCCTTGGGCCACCGCCCATGCGGATGACCCTAATTCATTTACCAGCCCATCAGATGCCCCCTCACACAGGCTTCACATTGATATCTCATACGACTCCAACGGATCATTAGTGGCCCACCTAGATCCCAAAACGTCTATTTCCATACCCTTGGCCACCGCGCATGCGCAGAATGACCTATCTCAACCCCACACCCAGCCCATCAGATGCCCCTTCACATACTTCACTTTGATACCTCACTCGACCCCATCCGACCATTTTATCTAGGGACTACTTTTTCTCCGCGGAAGCTTTTTCCCGAGACCGAATCACCGCCAAAACCGCGGCCAGACCGCATCACCGCGGATGAATACATCCCCTCCAACAATTGGAACTCTCCTGTGCTGGAGGTAGCTTTTGGTCCTTCTGCCGGAACTATACTGCACTTGACCTCTCCTCCACGTTCCCTCCACAAATGACCTCTACATCCGGGTGAAATAGACCTCCAAATCCACTAACCCTACTACTGGGGTTCCCATTTGAAAACGTCCCTATGAGTTCACCCGAATGTTCCTGGAAATCCCGTTTAAATATACTCACCGGTCGGCTTTTCTAGTCCAATTTCGACTGAAATATGATGTTGTTACACAGACGCCCGTCTCCAAACTCGAGAGAAAACCCAATTCGTAATCGTTTTTTAAAGCCATTCAAATAGAATTTTCGCAAAAATATTAAATATTCTCCTTCAAAAACAACAAAAGTTGAATAAACACAACTTAAAATTGAGTTTTTTATTCAATGTCGAATAACGGCCCCTAAAGACGACTTGTATGAATCCCTGCATGCAGGCAGATCAATTTGGAACTTCTGCAAAATCAAACCATTATTTGAACTGTTTTCACGCATTCATTTTAGATGGACTGCAAAGCTGAGAATGGTATCCTTACTCAAGGTAATTTGATAGATTCAAGAATAATTTTTAATTCAGTGTATTGAAATGTTAATTGACATGTATGCTGCTGGGAGATGAACCTTTGAAATGGGAATTGGGGCAGAGACACATGTGGTTTGACAAACAATAAACTATAATTTGATGCTTCATTACAATAACGCTGGTAAATATTTTAAATGCACAAGAAATTCATGCCAAAATAAATAGCCCAACACCGCCCCCCCCCCCCCAAGGAAATAAAATTTATTAGCAAAATTTAGAATATTTTTTTTAATCAGTAAAATCAGGGCATCGTCGATTGTGCTCGTCTTCCACAGTCAGTGCGTGACCTCCCAGCCACAACTTGGACAATTTGGTTGGCTTCGATATATGTCATCAGCCGACAAATACTTTGCGATATATAGAAATGATGGGTGGTGTACTATAAATCGTTGTGTGGTAATGGCACAAAATGACGGCAATAAGCTTACCAGAAAAACGGCAAAAGTTCGCATCGTCTATCTCTACAACAGGAAGAGCCGCCATGTTGAATCTCCCGCTGGAAGCGGTGAACCTGACTCTTGAAACTCGTGAAGCATGATGGGAGGTGGAACCCGACTACAGACGCAAGGCCCATTGAAATGCATTGCAATGACGGTTCCCCATTATTTCAAAAGTGTCCAGAATAGTTTCGCTATCGCTAAGCCTAGAGGGCTGAAACTTACCACACGATATCATTGGGTCAAGCTCTACAAGGAAATGTAAAAAAATCCAAGATGGCTGTCATGATGACGGCACTGTGACGTCATTTCAGACAGAGCATTTTTGGACCATTTTTTGGTCACAATTTCGAATTTTTTATTTGTTTTTTTATTCGCAAAAACTGCACGTAAATAATAATCTGATATGAAACAGATTTTACCCACTTTTCCATACAGAAAAGCTAAACTTTTTAAGAAATATGACGAAAACATCACTTTTCTGGTACCCCACATGGTCGCCATTTTTGCATTTACCCATGATTCATGCAAGTAGGCTCAAAATGACCCTAATATAATACTCTAAAAAGTTACGAAGTTTCAGCTCAATATTTTGTCGTTCCGGAGATAAAGGAGGAAAGTGCCCCCCCCGGCCAGGTAGGGTTAAGATGAAAACCTCCATCACCATTATCATGTTTAAAGTGTTCTTGGTTGGAGTCTCATGTGCCATCTCCCAAGGGCTTTAGCTTTGCATGATTGTGTTTCCCTGAAATTTGGGTATAATGATCTCGCAGGATAGGCAAGGTACTGAAAAGGTGTTTGTGGTGTTGGCGTGATCATGGAGGCGCGCGATTGCATCTTAAAATAAATTTGTTTTTTGCCAACTGGAAATTAACTATTTTGAATCAGGGAAATGTAATTGATGTATCCTATGAATGTAGCAATCCCAATGTGATAATTCACATTCCTTGCGAGACATTGCCAATTATAAAAAAATATATATAGCCAATACCCTCCCAATTCCTTTCATTGGCTATAGTTCATGTGAGCACCTTTCTGGTTAATTCATTTCAGTTGATTTCATTGGTTAGGACTTTACTATTATATGTCTGACTGGTTGAGTTGTTTCTGTAAAACTTAAATGGAACCTGTTGTAAACTATCATTCTTGAGGATGACATGAATAAATATATGTCGAAATATTGACCCACATAATGATTTTCGCTAATATTTTTGGTGTCACCCTAGTAGTAGTATAAGAGTATTACAGACCCCCTTTTGACGAGTGCGCAGGTGTTTCTGCGCAGATTTGCGGAGGAAGTGCGGAGGTCACGGGAGGGTCACAGAGGTCAAGTGCAGTATAGTTCCGGCAGAAGGACCAAAAGCTACCTCCAATCCAGGAGAGTTCCAATTGTTGGAGGGGATGTATTCAGGATGTATTCATCCGCGGTGATGCGGTTTGGCCGCGGTTTTGGCGGTGATTCGGTCTCGGGAAAAAGCTTCCGCGGAGAAAAAGTAGTCCCTAGATAAAATGGTCCGATGGGGTCGAGTGAGCTATCAAAGTGAAGCTTATGTGAAGGGGCATCTAATGGGCTGGGTGTGGGGTTGACATAGCGTTATTCTGCGCATGCGCGGTGGCCCAAGGGTATGGAAATAATCGTTTTGAGATGTAGGGGAGCCCCTAGTGGACCGATGGGGTCGAGTGAGGTATCAAAGTGAAGCTTATGTGAGGGGGCATCTGATGGGGTGGGTGTGGGATTGAAATATCGGCATTGTGCGCATGCGCGGTGGCCCAAGGGTATGGAAATAGCCGTTTTGGAGCTAGGGGAGCCCCTAATGGTCGAATGGGGTCGAGTGAGGTATCAACGTGAAGCCTAGGTGAAGGGGTATTTGATGGCTGGGTGGGTGCATGTAAAATTTTTCCTGAAAAAAAAAAATACGGAACACGGACTTTATCGAAAAACCTGGGAAAATGCCTATATGGGGTATGAGGGGTATATAGGTCGCCGGGCTTAACGGGGCTTGTCTATCAACAGAGTTATCTTCCCCTAGTTCCAGGGTGGGTGTATGTAAAAATTTTCCTGAAAAAATACGGAATACGGACTTTATCCTAAATTACGGGAAAATGCCTATATGGGGTATGGGAGGTATAGGACCATCCTGGGAAACCTACTTCTATACATTTGCGGTAGGGTTGTGGGGTCTCGTTTTACTCGTCTCGTCATTTAGAACATGATAAGAAGTGTCCCCGTGCGAATCGGTGAAATTTTTGAAAAAAGTCACCGAACCCCATATAGTCCCATACTGAGGGTATAGGATCAATGTTTGTCCCCCTGGCAAACGTACTTCTATACATTTGCGGCAGGGTTGTGGGGTCTCGTTTTACTCGTCTCGCCATTTAGAACATGATAGGAAGTGTCGCCGTGCGAATCGGTGAAATTTTTGAAAAAAGTCACCGAGCCCCATATAGTCCCATACTGGGGTATAGGTTCAATGTTTATCCCCCTGGGAAACGTACTTCAATACATTTGCGGTAGGGTTGTGGGGTCTCGTTTTACTCGTCTCGTCATTTAGAACACGATAGGAAGTGTTGCGGAGCGAATCGGTGAAATGTTTGAAAAAGTCACCGAGGCCTGGGTAGGCCCATAGGCCTATACTGCATGGCTATGGGTGTATAGGCCCATACGGGGTGGACATGTTGGAGTCTAGGTGAGTCCCTAATGGTCCAATGGGGTCGAGTGAGGTCTTATTTTGAAGCTCTCGTGGAGGAGCACTTGACTACACTAATGGTTCGTCTGTGTTCAATAGTCTGCGCATGTGCAGTCTGGCCGTAGTATAGAAAACAGGCATTTTGGGTGCTATGTAGGGGTGTGTTTGGGTTAGAGATGAGCTAATCACGGTTCGAATGGGTCGTGTGAGGTGTCAAAGTGAAGCTTGTGTGGGGTAGTCAGAATGGTGTGTTTTTGAACGCATGTCGCGTTAATCTGCGCATGCGCAGTTGGTTGTAGTAAGTAAAGTGGCCATTTTGGGGCAGTGAAGGAAGGTATTTGGGGTCGAGATGGGCTATTCACGGTTCGAATGCGTCCTGGAAGGTGTCATCTTGTAGTTCTCGGGGTGTATATTCCGATTTGAGAGATGTTCGCGTCATCTGTGACGTCATCGGTGACGTCATCGGTACGAGTAGTAGCGAAAGTGGCCATTTTCGGGCAGTACATGAAGGTATTTGGGGTCGAGATGGGCTATTCACGGCTCGAATGCGTCCTGGAAGGTGTCATCTTGTAGTTCTCGGGGTGTACATTCCGATTTAAGGGATGTCCGCGTCATCTGTGACATCATCAGTGACGTCATCAGTACGAGTAGTAGCGAAGAGCTCTCGTCCAATCAGAAGCGAGTATTTCAAATCCGTCACAGAGCTCTCAGCCAATCAGAAGCGAGTATTTTGACCCGGTGCATTATGGGCCATATCCAAGATGGCGGCATGTATGTTCAAGATGGCGGCACATCCGGTGTCGAAAACTGGCCATTTCGTCAGGATGTGGTCACCTAGTGTCGAAAACTGGTCCTTGTATGGGTCCTGCTAGACGTTTTGACGCCATGATATAGACCGGAGAGAGAGAGAGAGAAAACAACAACAACAAGGATGACACATGAGGGAACAACAACAACAACAAGTTTTTTTTTCATATAGTTTATTTTCCCCTCCGTCATAACATACCCACGCTGGGGGAGCCGCGTTGGGTATGTTTACAATTCAAGAAAGACTCTTGTCCAATCAGAGACCGCCATTTGCATCTGTCCTATTCGTTCCTGTCCGTTAGATGTATTCTTGTCCAATCAGAAGTCGCCATTTCAGAGGGTTCCTTCTTCGGTCATGTTCATTCTGAACCGTTTATTCTAATCATCGTCGGACAGGCCTGGATATTCTTCGGGCAGCATGTCCTGAAACAGTTGTTTGTGCATTCTGATCGCATTTTCCAGGGCCTCGGTGGGTGGTAAACCCATATCCTCTTCCAAGTGACGCTTGGTCTTCATGATGGACCTGTGCGTGGGGTCCCCTTTCATTTCAAGCGGTACTAAGGTATACTGTTCATAGATCGCCATGGCTGTTTTCCTGATGCTGGGGCGCATTTGGGTGTACGTCTGTTGTAAATTATCCTCTCCGGCGTCCTCGATCGCTTCAGCGTGAGTATTGATAGCTGCTGTCACAATACGATCCCAGAAGGTAGGTTCTGCCTCACTTTCCTGGGATGAAGGCTGATTCTTTGAGGTCAAGCTCTCCATATCAGTAGATAGACTGTCAGCCATCTTGGATTCGGTATCAGTCGATGCACTCTCATCAATCTCTGTATCAGTATCTGCCTCAACGGGCTCCTCGGCGTCTTCAGTCCCATGTATATTTTCTGGTGTCGCATCATATCGTAATGTCTGGTGAACGTGCGTTCACACTCAGAACAAGTATAAGCCATGTTGACGGTTGAACGTCGACTGTGCGTGTTTTGGGAATACGCTCGCTTTTATAGACAGTAACGCCCATCAACGCTTAGCTCAACGCTTCAACGTCCTGGTGAATTAGCTCAGAAGCTCTGATTTCATGGAATTGACACCAATTCATCGAAATGCAGTGACCCCCGTCAACGCCCGTCGTTACGCCTTAACGCTCGTCTCAACGCTTTAACACACTTTCTTAATGCTTTAACGTTGTTTAATGATGCGTTCGAACAAATGTTTCTTTTGTGCTATTGCTCTGACATACGCCGCTTTCCAGTTCATGTCCGAGGTTTTCAACATCGACGCTGTTCTTTCAATTTCCATATGGACTGGGTCCTTATCCAACAATTTCATATGGGTCAGTAAGTCGACATACTGCTGACGTAAAGCCCGTCATAGTCTGGGTGCCAATCTGTTATGGGCTAAAATTGCAGCTTCCTCTTTCGAATACCCTTTGCGTTGAAACTTGTTTCCTGTGGCCTCCAACATCCCACCCATCTCGGCGTCCATACTTTCTTTGAACAAATCCTTCCATAGCCTCGAGTTCACATTATGTTCTTCAACCTCGGGTTGGGCCTTCACGGCTGGGTGATATTTTAGGGCTGATGGTATGAAGCGGACCCGCTGTATGGGGGTGGGCTTCTGCTGCTGCTCTGCCAGGAGTGCACTCGGCGGATGGTGTAGGGGTATATGCCGTTGTGGTGATTCCTCGCCGGGTAACAGGTGGGTCGTCAGCCGACGATCTTCGGGGTATGGGCTTTTAAATCTACGAACAGGTAGCCGTACGGACGAATTGTCGCTTCTTGAAACGCCCGCATAAAATGGTCAATGTTCTGAGGATAAATTCGACTACCAAACACGGATTTGTGCTCTGTCAATGGGATTGGAGAACAACACAAAGTATTGGCAGTTCAAGGCAATATCTCTGGACGCCTTCCCTTGAGGAAAGAGATTCTGAGTCAAATAGATGACGGACAGATTTCGATGATGGGACCCTTTTGTGAATAGGTCGGCGATTTTCGAATTGTCCTTGGCCGCACTCATCAGATCATCGAGCACTACCACGTTGGTCTGCTCGGAATCGAAGTAATAGGGTTCGTCTATGTCGTGAGGAATTCCTGGAACAAAGCTCACATTCTGTAGTCATGCAGTTTCGTAGGCGGGCTGCCATTGGCTATAACACCAAACAACACGTGTCGGAGCTGGGGTTGCCACACCTTCCTCTAAGAACTTCATCACCCAGGACGTCTTTCCACACCCCGTAGGGCCGCTCACTGTCATCGTATAAGGGTGCTCTAATACTGTCGTGTGTGACGTAGGTGTTGATCGTTCCTCGCGCGTACTTTGAATTTGCACGTTATCGGTACTCCGTTCCTTGAGATGGCTTCGCTGTATATGTCTACGTAGATTAAATGGCGTGGAAAATGACTTCGAACACAAGTGACATGCATAAACCATGGCTCTCATCACCACGGACACCAGGCGTATAATGAAGCTTTCACAGATGCATGTGTGTGTTTATATGCAAGAGCTCCGAGCTCGCGGAGCTCTTGGAGCTCCGGAGCTCCGACGCCACCACCGGGCGTTGACGGGCGTTGCTACAAGAGAACTCGGAGCTCCGGAGCTCCGGAGCTCCGGAGCTCCGGAGGTCACTTTCGCTTCCGTTCACGTGACCGGAACTG